>CM069904.1:106414080-106653995 GCA_036172215.1 Camellia granthamiana | reverse complement strand
AAAAATAATAATTTTTAATTAAGTTGGCACAAATATTTAATTTTGTTTATTCTATATTTTAAGTTTAAAGTTTGATGGGTGTGTTTCCCTCTTTGGTTTATTGTTTGATTTTAAGCAAAAATAAAATTAAATAACACAAATATGTTCATTTATATAATATAGAAATAAATATAAATTGTATAATATGTATTAATAATCGAGGCGGCTTAGTAGTTGACTAGTTGGGCGGCCTTGCAGCAGCAACAACATATTTTATGACTGGAGAGGGCCTTCGAAGCAAAGTTTTTAAATTCAGACCGGAGTTTTGATCTGAACAAACCAGGGGCGAAATTTAAAAAAAATATCATCTATCTAAAATTTTATCTCAAAAAATACTCCAAAAATGTAATACAATGTAGATTCAAAGACGGTGTAATGCGTGCAACAGCATCCAAAAATGAAAATGATCCATCAATATATTATTTTAAATAAAATTTCTAAATATGTAGTATTATTATACACATATTCACAACCCAAAAAAAAAAAAAATTAGGTAAAAAGTAAGCGCACGCATATATACGTGGCTGTTTGGAAAGTGAATTTTTTTATAGGTTTTTTTAGTTGTAGGATGTTATTGGAGAAAAAAATTTTTGTGTTTAGGAATATAGTTGGGTTTTTTTATGGTTGAATATGATATTTGTGAGATAAAAAGTGAAATGATTATAGGGTTTGATGTGATATTTTGTTTAAATTGGTGTTTTTTGGTTTTGTAATCAATTTATCTTTTAGTGAAAAAAACAAAAAAAAACCAAAAACCAAACTTTCCAAACAGCGCCATCTGCACAAAATAATAAACTAAAATTTACTTACACTGACATAAAGAAGTCATTACAAAATTCAAAAGATAAAAATATGATCTTATTTTTTAATTTAGCAAAATTCAGTTTACAAAAAAACGAAACATTACCCAATATTTAAAAAGAAAAAAATATCAAACAAAATCTACAATTATAATATTATATTATTCCAACATGTTTAGAAACAAAATTAGTAATTAAGTTCGTATAATTTGTATAAGGACTTTTATTTTGAATTGTAAAGTTAGATTAGTTGAATTGGGCCTTTATTTTTGGATCAATTAACACTATTAAGAGAAAATTATTTGGGGACCTTATTTTGATAAAATTTGGGGTTCGAGGCGATTGACTTCTTCGTCTTAAGCCAAGGCCAACCCTAGAATAAACCCCTAAACCTATTTTTATTTTCATGAAACTGGATAAAAGAACCACTGTTAAACAGGTCACCCATTTAAAGTAGCACTGGTTCAAGAAAATTAGTTAATATTAATTTACCATGCAATACATGACTGTGTTTAGATGTGCACCATGGCAATAAGTTTTAATTCTGATTAACCGGATAGTTGAATCAGTGATTTTTGGCTCGATTTCTTTTCAATATGATTAATGATCCAAGTTTCAGGACATTACCTTGAAGTTTGGGACTGCAATAGTATTTTTTAATGTAATCACCCAACTAATTCGGTTGAATGATCCTCCACCAGGTGCTTACACCCCCTCTTAATTAAGCAATAAGGAAAATTAAACTCTTTTCCAAGCCGCCCTCAACAATAAAAATTAAAAATTAATATAAGATCCGCCAAATTAAGAGAAACTATAGCAAGTATTTTGACTTATAACACACCACATATACTTTATGTAAAGAGACACGTGTTCACTTTGTCTTTTATTTTTCAAATAAGATGGTCATGTGTTCCTCTATTATTGGACGGGCACACAACCATGAGTTGGATCAGATCTACCAAATAAATTCTCTCAAATTTTAAAATTTAAATTAAAAAGAAAAAAAAAAAAAAAAGGAAAGAGAGATTTTAATATACACTGGTCATAAGGGCTGTTTTGCAACTAGTGATTAAAGGAAATTGGCTCACCAGCTTTAAAAGTCAAACCCAGAAGTCAAAGGAAATATGCATAGAGGAGGAAATATGCTTTAAGTTTTCCTCCCTGTCTCATTGAGAATTAACAACAATTCAATTATATTTTGAAAGTACAAGTTTTTAAGAGAATGATCAAACAGAAAAGGAAAAATGATACATAAAAGTAAAAAAAAAAAATCTTTGATTTTTAATTATATTTTTTAGTACATACAACAAGGCAATGCAGAGGAGAAAAGCGGGAAGTGGGAGCTTGGATTCGAACCCATGACAAATGAGAAGGCTTTCCAAGTTTTTCTTTGAGCAATGTATTCTCTTTTTATTTGTTAAATCATATTATAGTCCTGTTTGGTAGAGCTGTGGGAAAGTGCTTATAGCTTATGTCTAAACAGCTTATAGCTTATAACTTTCAGCTTAAGCTGATTTCTAGCTTATTCTTAAAGCATCTCCTGCCCCACTCAAAGAATAAGCTGATTTTTGACTTCCACAAAACTATAAGCTATAAGCTATAAGCTAAACCAAACACATCAAAATAACTTAAATTAAGCTGAAATAAGCTGTAAATAATTTCTGCCAAACAGGCACTATTTGTCGCAACTTGACTAGCCTCCCAATTTTTGAAACTTTTTTTTTTTTGTTTTTTTGTGTGTGTTCTTTTTTGGATCTTGCAAATTTCTTCTTAGTGCCTTGTAAAGAATTCAAATTAGTGTTGAATACTTTCTCCCTCTTTTTCTTTCTTTTCATCTCTCTTAATCGATAACAATAGTTATTCCCCATTGTTTGGTGAAAAGAATAATTTAATTTATTTTGTTTTATAAACCCTTTAAGAGAGAGACGTATAATTGAGTAAGGACAGAATAAAATATTTTTTTAGACAATATTACCCATGCATATATATATATCAACAATGATTCATCCCCCCTTTTCCCCCCCACCCCCTTTGACCCCCTCTCTCTCTCATTGGTTATTTTTTTTTTTTTTTTTCTTTTTTTTCCTGCTCCTCCAATCACCCCCCGCCACGTGGCAAAGGGGGGTGAGGGGGTGACCCCCAAAAGGGGGTCCCAAACATTATTCTATATATATATTTCACAGAACTCTTTTGAGGAGAAATACTTTTATTTTATTTTATTTTATACAAGTTTAAAAATATTGTGTATGTGTATTTTTTGTTAGTTCATCTAGTATGTATTATGTTTTTTATAACAGTAAAATGTTTCTGTGAACCAGAGTAACATATTACTGTTTACGTCAATTTCGACGGTATTTTTTTTCTTTTTTATGTTTTAAGAATATAATCAACATAGATCTTATTTGACAGATCTTGATGGAAAAATTCTAAAAGTACTAACTTCATTAAAAACTGACAACTAAATCAAAAGTTATATTATTTTAAAATTTTAAATATTAAATTACTTATTAAATATATTTTGGAAATAGTGATATGTGTTAAAGTTTTTTTAAAAAAAAAAAACGTTTTATACTTATCTTTAATGCATTAAAGTTTTAATATGAGAGAGTTTTAACCAAATTTTCCTATAATTTACCGTCTCCCTATGGGATTAAAAAATTATGGTACATAAAATTTGATCACAAAATTAGATATGAATCATGATACTCTCTCATGGGAAGGCCTAATGTATGTCTTACTTTTATGTGGGAGATTTGTACGTGAAGTAGATTTTGTGCAGTATAAAAATAGAGAAACTACATCTCAATGGTAATTTGGGAAAATTATTACATATGTATAAAAAATATTATAATTATAATTATGAATATTCATAAATTTTACCATTAATTTGTATTTATTTTTTAAAATTTACACTGATCTAAAAATTTTCCTATAAAAATTGTATATCCTTGTTATTCTAAACTAATGGCCTAACTCTTTTTGTCGATTTTTCTCAACATATTCAAATAAGTTATTCTATAAATTTAAAAAAAATAATTTTATATAATGGGATATAAATGTGAAACAAAGGGCAAACCTCACACATGGCCTTCATGATGTATGGAACCCACTTTTTATCTCTCATTTGTGTTTTATTCAATAAAAAATCATCTACATACTTAAATTTATTCTATTTAAACTGTTAAAAATGAACATTTCATAAAATAATTGTTGGTCATTTAAGATGGAATGAAGTGATTTTTTCCAATTGATAGAAGGATAAATTACAAAGATTAAAGCAAGAATTTAGAGATCTGTCTCCTCTTTAGCACTATTCAATCCAGCCATTGTCTTGTACTTTCTTGCCAGTCGTTCAGTCGATTATTCGGCAATAAGGTGATAGTTGCGGTTGATAAGGATAACAACTGCAGTAGATAAGGTGACAGTTGTAGTCGACAAGGGTGACAACCGCGGTAGATAAGTATTGAACCTATCATCCGAGTAATCATTTGGCCGGTCGACCAGCATGTATAAAACATGGTCTCTCCCTTGCCTTTGGATCCCTGATTATCACGCATCTTTATCTGCTAGACATGGCTAGAGAGTGCAGGACAGAAGAGTGCTAGAGTGGAGGAAAATCCAGAATTTGGAAGAGAGATTAATTTTTTGATGGCAAGAATTTGGGAGATAAGACATGAAACGGTTGTACTCTTAACAAATTATTAAGTTGACTAGGCACTTGTTTTTGTCTCTTTGTTCTTGAGCTCCTACTCCATTGTTTTTTTCTCTTCTTCCTCACCTCCTACTTCATTTATAGTTTATTCCCCCTCATTTCCATCCATAGTACTCATTCAAATTTGTATACTATAATATAAAAACTAAAATATTCAAGAGTTGTTGATAGGTTTACGTCAATCCTTCTCATCCCAATTCATCCTCCATGTTTGATCACCAATATTTTAAGAAGTTTAAACAGTTAGGGAATTTACTCAATAATGTGTTTGTTTGATACAATTTTTTTTTTTTTTTGAAAATGGTAATATAAAAAAGCTAATGCTAAAAATACTTTTTATAAATTCTTAATAATCTTTTTTTTTCATTGCATAAGTTATAAGTAGAAATTATATTAAACACTCTTACACAAACTGTCAAATTTAAAAAAGAAAAATCATAAACAATTTAAAAAAACTACACCGAACATGGTCAATAAATATTAAGGGTTATTTTGGAAAATGACTATTTTAATTGATTTTTTAATTTTTTACAAAAAAACGTACAAATAATGGAGAGAATGATTGACTTTTTGATAGCGATTTTTTTATTAAAATTGTCTATTGCCAAAACACCCTTAAATTAACATTCCCCTTCGTGTATGATCATGTCTTGGACGTGGAAAAAAAACAGACCAAATAACAACATAAGGTGGTCTCACACATTGAGAGACAAAAAAATCGAAAAATAAAATGGGCAGAAATTTGAAGACAAACAAAATAAAGTGTACAATAATAGAAATATCAGAATGACGAGATTCAGGCCTCGTTTGGGAACAGGCTAATTTAGTAATTTTTTAGCTATTTGGCTAAAATATGAGTTAAAAAAACTAGTATGTTTAGAATGACTTTTTGACTTTTTACGAAAAGATGTGCAAAAAGTAGAGAGAAAATAGAATCTTTAACTTTTTGATATGAGTTGTTGACTTTTTGACTAATTTAGTAACTTTTTGACTTTTTGACAAAAAAAAAAACGGTTCACAAACGAGTCAAACTCATAATTTTTTCAAATCAAAACTCTCATACCATACTGTTAGGTTATTACCAACCCTCATTTAAAATCTATGTCAAATTTAAATTTAAATAAAAATTACTCAAAAATTTCTCTACTCATTCATTTATGTAAACCTAGGTCAAATTGATGTTTGGCATGATTGAAATAAATATATTTTTTGATTTTTTATGAAATATGGATTATGTTTGAAGTGATGTGGTAGATAAATAATGTGATTTAAATGAGATGATATGACTTTTTGACTTTTTGATTTTTTTGTGTTATGCCAAACTTAGCCCGAGTTTTATCAATTTTTTTTACTCAAATCAAAAGAAACTCAAGGTGTGTTTGGTTTGTGTTTGTAGAGTAGTTTTTTAGATAAAAAGTGCGAAAACTTGTTTGGTTTACCTTTTTTCAGAAATTGTTTTAAAAAATTATTTTGGAGAGAGAGTTTTAAAAAAAGTGATTGATTTGATGTGTATGAGAGAGAGAATGATTTTGAAAAATAGATAACCAAACAAAATTTTGAAATATTTTTGAAAAAATTTATTTAATTTGATTACTCTTAAAAATTTGTTTATAAAGAATTTTTCTCAAAAATTTTTGTGAAAAACAAACCAAACAAGCGCTCAAAGTTTTCCAATAATTTGTAACTCCAAATGTACAACTCTACCATTACTCAAATTTTTATTTTTAAATATGAATTCATCCATTAAATAAAATTTGTGTTCAAAATTTTACTCTAAAACCTCTCTCTCTCTCTCTCTCTCTCTCATCATTGAACCTGCCTGCTGTCTTCTTCCTCCATTTCTTTACCCCAAGCAAATTCTCCAATCCCACACAATCCGATTCTCCTGTAATCTTCACTCATCATCTCCTTCTTTCTGGGTCTCTCTCTCTCTCTCTCTCTCTCTCTCTCTCTCTCTCACATGGGACATGACGAAACCAGAAAACTCTCCGACGAATACGAAGTGTCCAACATCTTGGGCAGAGGTGGATTCTCAGTAGTCCGAAGAGGCACTAGAAAAAAACCAACCACCACAGCCCGCGCCGGAGACAAAACCCAAACCCATGTCGCCATCAAGACCCTCCGCCGCCTCGGCCCCTCCTCCGCCGGCGCCGGAAGCCAGAAAAGTAGTATGATATCTCCGGCGATGGGTTTGGGTTTGGGTTTTCCGACGTGGAAACAAGTCTCTGTCTCGGATGCGTTGCTGACGAATGAAATTGTGGTGATGAGGAAGATCGTGGAAGACGTGTCGCCTCACAAGAACGTGATCCATCTCTACGACGTTTGCGAGGATCAGAGCGGCGTTCACCTCATTCTCGAGCTCTGCTCCGGCGGCGAGCTCTTCGACCGTATCGTCGCTCAGGCTAGTATAATCATACAAATTAACAAAAATAAAATAAATAAATAAATAACAAAAATAAATTAGTTTCTCCTGTTGTCGGAAAATAAAAAAATAAAAAAAAGAGCTCAGCAAGTTAATCATATTTATATTGTTTGGAATTTTAATATCAATTTTATTATAAATACTTTTAATATGTCTCCTAATTTTTGGACGGTCAAATTACTCAGCTAGTACCTATACTTTTTGTGTCGTTTTAATTCTTATAACGAAAATTTTATTTACAAACACATTATAAATATATTTAGATATAAAATTTTGAATAAATATCAAATGTTTGGATTTAAAGTTATGAATAAAAATAAATTGTTCAAATATATAACCCATCCAAACAATTACTTTATGTTCATAAATCCAAATCCGAACATTTGATATTTGTTTGGAAATTTATATCCAAACACATTTGTGGTGTGTACTGAGAACTTGTATGGTGTGCAAATAAAATTACCCTTCTTAGAATTTTAATGCATTTGATTTTGACTTTAAATTTTTAATTTTGTCTCATTTTAGACCAATTAATTACAATGGTCATCATTTTTTTATGAAAAAATGCTTATGTAAATGATTTTAGAATGGTTATCATTTATAACTGACTTGTATGGTGTGCAAATAAAATTACCCTTCTTAGAATTTTAATGCATTTGATTTTGACTTTAAATTTTTAATTTTGTCTCATTTTAAACCAATTAATCACAATGGTTATCATTTTTTATAAAAAAATACTTATATAAATGATGTGTCATATTTTTATGAGTAAAATTATAAACTTAATCAATTCTATGAATTAAGTTCAACCAACTCAGAGATAATTTTTTAATTGAATCAAATTGACACAAAATTTAAAATTGAAGATCAAAATTGAGTTAATTAAAAGTACAGAGACTAAAATAACACAATATTATTAATGTAATTCACCCTTTTTAGATGTATTTTGTTACACTTCCTATCTTTTATAACTTACAAAGATACAAGAAAATAATTTTTCACTTGGAAAGTGATTTCCAAACAGATTCTTGTAACTAAAACACATCCAAATTGATACGGTAGTGGCATACTTGTAATTATAAACAGTAATGGTAGATATTTTGACTAGAAATCAAACGATCGCACAAGGCCATGTTATATTGTACGAATTTTTATATAGAAATTCTGTTGATATAACATTGCCTTTGATTTTTTATGCGAGTAAAAATTGATATTGTAGTTTTTTTTATTTATTATTATTATAAAAATTTTTGTTAGTGTATATGTTCGGCCCTTTACGTTAGAATGTTGGGTGGTGCAGAAGAAGTACACGGAGGTGGGAGCGGCTGCAGTGGTGGCACAGATAGCGAATGGGTTGGCGGCGCTTCACAAGGCGGGAATAGTGCACAGAGATTTGAAGCCAGAGAACTGTTTGTTTTTGAATGAGAGAGAGGATTCGCCGTTGAAGGTAATGGATTTTGGGCTGAGCTCGGTGGAGGACTTCACAGACCCGGTGGTGGGATTGTTTGGTTCCATTGATTATGTGTCCCCAGAGGCTCTTTCTCTGCAGGGTGGTGGTGGTTCTGTCTCTACTAAATCTGATATGTGGTCCTTGGGTGTCATCTTGTACATCCTCCTCTCTGGGTATGTTTGTTTCTTATTAACTTTGTTGTTACCAAACACTAAAGATTTTCACTGAATTTGGACACTGAGATAAATGATGAGTCTCGCATATATATAGGTCTTATGGATGGAACTCACCATTTATTTCACTCACATTTGTATCACATTATCTGAAAATCTGCGCACTTAACCTTTACTTCTTTAATTGTTAGCTTTTATTACCTATTTAATTTTCAAAGACGCGAATCACATAACTAAGTACAAAATAGATATATCAGTCTCATCAACAAATTCAATAAAATCTTATTCATTTATATGTTTAGTTTTTGTGTTTGTAATAAAACTCTTAATTTCCAACCGAATAGCTTAATTATTTACATAAACAAAACACAAACACCAATAAAGAATGGACTTCACAATAAGACTCATACATTGCAACTACTTCAAACCGGGCACAGAACAGTCAAAGAATGCGTTCTATAGTTACTCTTTTGAAACCAGACACAGAACACTCAAAAGAGTGAGTTCTATAGTTGAAATCACGTAGTTGGACCCAGTGACTGCTTAGTATGTGAATCTATGACTATTTTTAGTGCATGTAATTTTATCGCCACATGCAATTTATGCTTCATTTTGATAAGATAAATTTTAGAAAGTCACGATTTAAAATCTATAATTACATGCAGGGAAATTATGTTTGGTATAATTAAGTTTGTAACAAATTAAAAATTAACATATAAATTGATATATCATTGTTATTAAAATTAAGGAGACTTTTTAAAGATCCCATACTTTTTTCCATTTCGATAACTAAGGCTCTTTCTGTTTCAACACAACAATTTATGGGTAAGATTCCAAATTTGTTAATTCATGTGTTCGTTTTCCCTTTTGAAATTTTTAGAATTTTCATTTCATTGAAGGTTGATTCGAGAATTTTCACTGCCTACATTGTTGTTATGGGAATGAGTCTTAGAAAATAAAGAAAATGAGAAAAAAAGATACGGCAAATTATATTTTGCCCCTTTTATGTTTGGCCATTTTCTCATTTTGGTTCTTAAAATTTTTTTTATTATTTTATTTTATTTTTATTTTGGCTCTTCATATTTTATTTTTTTCCTCAATTTACTCCAAAAATTACCTTACCAAACCAAACCAAACCAAAACCAAGTCTTAAGTTCCATCAAACGGGATCGGCTAACTCCAAAAATTATCTTATGTCCAAAATTAGACAGAAAATTACACATTCACAGTCATGTGGCATAAATAACTCACTCCTAACACAAATTCAAACTCCAATATAATAGTATATTTTTTATGTTATGTGACAGTTAACGTAGCATTTTCAGTCTAATTTTGAACCGAAGTTAACTTTAGGAATAAATTGAAAAAAACTTTAAATATGAAGGATTAAAGTGAAAAAAAAAAACTAAAATTAAAATTCAAAGACCAAAATGAAAAAATGACCAAACATAACGAGAACAAAGTATGATTTCCCGAAAAGACATGCATACATTCATACTATAACTATACATATATATATATATATATTAAGAGAGAATTGGTCAAGAAATTAGGGGAGAGGGAACATGCCTGAATGATTGAATAAGCCTGATTAACAGAAATACTGAATGAACAAATGGAATATTAAATTCATCTATAACAAAATACAATTGGTAATGGTGTCAACACAGATGTATTCATATATATATACACATTAGCGGGTAGTGGATGACATGCGCGATACGTGTATAATTCAAATAAATAAGAATATAAATGAATAATAAATAAATTAGTATCATAATATATAAGTTGCTTAAATAATAAGTGTGTTCTTAATGAAACCCAAAGTCCTAAGTTCAAACTTTATTTGCGTTGTAGTATAATAATTTTTTATTTTAACATATAAAAATCTGTCATGTGACGAGAGGAGAAGGTTTGGGGGGAATATGCTTCCCAATATGTTAGAAATGAGTCGAGCAATAGGTTTTTAAAGTTTAGTTTGAAAATTTATTTATTTTTAAATGTGGTAAAGTATGATTTGTTTGTCTTTCGATTTGATCTCAAATAATCTTTAATCAAATCAATCATAAGTCAAATTCAAGTATTTTAATTTTTCTTATACAATTTATAATGCATATAAGTTTATCAACCCGAACTTAAAAAGTTTTCAAACTAACACAATATATACAAGTTTGATTTGTTTACAACAGAAAATTTGTCCAGACTTTCACCACCCCCTATTTCACACCAAATAATTGTGAGACTCCATGTAAGGTTTCTTCACACTCGATGAGCCTTCTTGAGCCAGTGGTCTTATATCCCAATGGCATTTTCTCAACACTCCCATGTGAAAGGTTGGGTATTCAAATCTCGCCTTTGGCAAGTTTGGGTAGAAGTGCTCAAGTAGCTAATATCTATACCATTTGCCACCCATTGTGAGGTCACTCGCTCCTGCTGCTCAGCAGCTCCGCCTCCTCCATCCCTTTAGGAGTAGACTAGATATATGTACTGTATTTTGAATTTTAAAAATAAATAATAAAATCAGCCTTCCTGCTGCCCTACCCAACAAATGTTAATGATAATTCAGGTGTTAGATGTTTCATGCCATTGTATACCATACTAGCCAGTCTAAGAATTTCAAATTCAAGTCCTAGTGAGTTTTGTTGAGCTCAGTTCAATGATATTTTTTAATATAGATAAAAGAATATCTGGTTATGCATAAAAATGCCATAATTCAATCCAAACAATTGTTCTCATTTAATTTAAGTAGAATTTGTAAATTTCTAATGGGATTTTTTATTTTTGTAACGTTAAATATTTCAGGTATCCACCTTTCATCGCCGAGTCAAATAAGCAGAAACAACAAATGATAATGGCTGTATGTCAAACAAACTTGTTTGCTTCTTGTCCACCTAACATATAAATTATTATAGTGTGTGTATGATTTTTTTCTTCTTATTATTTACAATTAATGCCAACAAATTTGTGCAGGGAGAATTCAGCTTTTATGAGAAGACATGGAAGAACATTTCTTCATCTGCAAAGCAATTGATTTCCAGTCTCCTCAATGTTGATCCTCACAGAAGGCCTAGTGCTCAAGAGGTATCTATCTATTACAGGCTACATTATCAAAACTGGGTTTTAAAATAAATCAACTTCTCGCTATTTCTTTTGACTTCCCCCATTGTATCTCTCATCATCTTTAGTGATTAATATAAGTGATTAAGAGCAAGAGAAATTGATTTTTTTTTTTTTTGGTTCTTTCTTCTCTTCAAATCATTCAATCCAAATGGGTTATATATAAATCTCTTTTCTTTTATTTGATGCTTTTGTTTTTTTTTTTTTTTTTGGTGGGTGGTTGTTGTGAAAAAGATTCTGCATCATCCATGGGTAATTGGAGAATCAGCAAAGGAAGAGCAAATGGACGCAGAAATTGTTACTCGCCTCCAAAGATTTAATGCCCGACGCAAGCTACGTGCTGCTGCCATAGCCAGCGTTTGGAGTAGCAGCATCTTCTTGAGAACAAAGAAGCTCAAAAATATAGTTGGCACTTATGACCTTAAGCCTGAGGAGCTAGAGAATCTCAGTGTCCATTTCAAGAAATTGTAAGTACATCTACATATCTAGCAAAATGCTAATATTGCAAAAAAATTATTCAGTGTCACATAGTGTCTGTATCACGTCATTCGTTCATTGGTGTGGATCTGAAATCAATATGTGGGGTTTATACTATGGATACTATGTGACAATGACATCACAGTATCACCAATAAGGGTTGGCATGTCTCGTTTGGGAACATATTATTTTAATAATTTTTTGACTTTTTAATTAAAATATGAAATAAAAAAAAATTATGTTTGGAATAATTTTTTGATTTTTTATAAAAAAAATGTGTAAAAAGTAAAAAAAATAGAATCTTTGACTTTTTAATATAGATTATAAGCTTTTTAATTTTTTTAATAATTTTTTAACTTTTAAACTAAAACACTCGCATGTCAAACGAAACCGAAGTCAGCTTTGCTAAATTGGTGTACAAGTCGGTCCGATGGGTTTTTTTTCTTCATGGGTGGGGCCAGGCTCATGGTAAAAACCCTTAGGCCCAAGCGGTACCCAACATGCTAGCAAATTGGCCACGGTTCGAGCCTATTTCTTTGGACTTTTTTTGTTTTAACTTTAGCATTATTTTTTTTTAATCCAGAAAAAGCAGCTCCTTTTATCTTGAACTCGTGATTGATTTACGTTTAGGGTTCGAGGAAAAACATTTATTCTAGCAGTAATTTTAAGGACTGTATATATGGATGTTATTATGAATTACTAATGAAATTCGCAGATGTGCAAAAGGTGACAATGCAACACTGTCTGAATTTGAGGAGGTGCTGAAAGCAATGAGCTTGTCATCACTAGTCCCTTTGGCACCTCGCATCTTTGATCTGTTTGACAACAACCGCGACGGCACTGTCGACATGAGAGAAATCGTCTGTGGGTTTTCTAGCCTCAAGCATTCTCAAGGCGACGATGCCCTCCGTCTTTGCTTTCAGGTTCTTGTTCACTACTGCACTCGTAAAATAAATTTTCTTAGGGTAAACTACAATTTTTTGAGAGCTTCTATTGTACACCACACTAATTATAGTAAATTTTTTTTTTTTTTTTTTTTTTTAATTTCAATCCATCAGATGTATGATACAGACCGGTCTGGAGGCATCAGTAAGGAAGAAGTAGCATCCATGCTCAGAGTAAATGCTTGCCCTCTCCATTCATTAATCTCTCTCCCAAAATTAAGCTCCAATAAATCATTAATTTTCATTTGTTTATGCTGTGTTTGGTTGGGAGATTTGAGGAGGGATTTGGAAAGAGAAAGGAAAAAGTTAGGTGAAATGTGAATAAAATATACCTACATTTCACCTAGTTTCACACACCTTTTCTCTTTTTCTTTTCAAATCTCTCAACTAAACATTAGGATTTTTTTAAGAATGACTTGTCTCTGGTTCGACTTGAAGCCAAGCGTCGAGATTGTGACAAGTCAAACATTTTATGACAAACAAAATTAAGGCGCAACATGGAAACTACTCACTCACACGCCCAACATATTTTGAGGGCGAATTTATACGGACTCAATAGTAGGCATATGAGTGGATGGACAAATTTGGAAGTCTTGTTTCTTTGTGATTCAAAACCCCCATGTCATCTCTGGTCCTGACCAATCGTGGTTGGCAAAATTAACAAAAGTGGACCTGAGCTTTTACTTTGTAGGGAAGGTGGAATAAAAGTGACTCCAGATCACAAAAAAAAAAAAGACTAAGGATAAATTACTAGTAGGTATTAATAGTTAGACTTAATTTTTATAAAATCCTATTAAAAATAAGTTTGAATAAAATTATCGTTAAAAATAATTTTTTGTAACGATTTTTTGCACATGCCGCTATAAATTGATAATTAGTGACTTTTTTAATCACAATTTTTATAAATTGTCGTTAAAATTTACAATTAGTGACGATTTTCTGTGACGAATTTTTTAAATTGTTGCTAAAAATTGAAAATTAGTGACATTTTTTGTGACGATTTTTGTAATTGTTGCTAAAACTTATAATTAGTGATATTTTTTGTAACAAAATGTTTAAACTGCCATTGAAAATTAACAATTACTGACGTTTTTAACAATGTTTGATAAAAAAAATGCCATTAATTAAAGGACCTATTAGACAATAAGTCCACCTATTAGGACTTACACGTAAGTCCCCAAAAAAATAATGCAGTGATTGTTGAATATAAAAATCAAAATATTATGTTTAAATATGAAAATTAGAATAAGAATTAGAATAGGAATATTTTGATTGTAGAAATCTTACCTTGTGTATATTATTTCTTAAATTGTATCATGAATATATTATATATACATGGCCTCTATTTTATTGATTTGTAAGCCAAATAATTCTTTCCATTCGTTTTGGTATCAGAGTCTTCTTAGCCGTCTCCCTCTCAACCACCCATCACCACCGACTACCTTCTTTCTTCTCTTTAGCCTCCGACAGCCCTTTCCAGATCTTTTTTTTCCCTCCAACAGCCACAGCCTCAACCCAGCCTCCAACAGCCCTTTCCAACTTCTTTTCTCTTTCTGACAGCCTCAACGCAGCCTCTACAGCCTTTCTCCTTTCTTATCTTCACCTCGACAGGCCTTTTTTATCCCTGTCGAGACTCTAGTTGCTGTTGACCAGACTTGGTTTTGGTCTTACATGCTTCGGCTGCCTCTTTAGGTGGTCCGTGGCTATTTTTTTTTCCTTTTTTTGGGGTGATTGGACTGATATATTAAGCCCATTTTATCAACAGATGTTGTCTCTCTTGTGTCTAAACGCCTTGCTCGCCAGCATACTTACTAGTTTCTGATGGGTTTAAACTCTAAGTTTGAAACCCTTCGAACTCAGTTTTTAAACACATCACCCATGCCCTCTTTCTATGAGGCCTTTGCCATTATTGATAGTGATGAGTGTTGTAGGCGTCTGGTTCAGTCGAATCCTTCTCCCATGTCTTCAGTTTTATCTAATCAGATGGCTCTTGCTGTAAAGTCTTGTTCTCGAGGTTTTACTAGTCTAGTTACTTGTCATCATTGTGGCATTTCTAATCATGTTAAGGCTCGTTGCTTCAAACTTCAAGTTGAGGTTCATCTCGCCCTCATGGTGTTGACACCCCTCGCACTACGGCTCTAGTGGATCCCGTTACTCTTACTCTTGGGTCTTCTCATCTCCCTAATTTACAGGAGTTATAGACTCAGATTGGTCAGCTTTAGACTTACCTTGGATCTCTTACTACCAGTTCTCCTGGCTCATTATCTACCACTATTGTCACCGTTACAATAGGTACTTCTATTGCTTTCCATGTTCGGTATGCTAGCCCCTCATGGCTTCTAGATTGTGGGGGCTAATGATTTTATGACAAGTGAGTTTTTCTTTTTTTCTTCGCTAATCCCTACTACTATTGCCCAATCTATGTGTCTTGTTGTAGGTTCGTTATCCTCTGTTCGTCATAAGGGTGTAGTGTCTTTATTTCCTACCATTACTTTATCATCTATTTTATATATTCTAAATTTTGTATATAATCTCTTATCTGTTAGTCATCTTGCCAAACAATTTAATTATGTTATCATCTTCTTACTCTCTTCTTCCCTTTTACAAGACCTGAGTTCGAAGAGGATTTTTGACAAGTGCTATGAGCGTGATGGGCTATACTACTTTAGGGATCCACCGGACAAGCCTTCATTTTCTTCCTTAGCTAGTTTTCAGGCCTTTGTTTTACTTGCTTCCATGTCTTGTGTTTTTAATATTCAGACCTTAGAATTATGGCACGCTCGTATAAGTTATGTTAATTTTCGGTATTTATGTAAACTTTTTCTTTCATTTAATAAAGCTTGCAAAGATTCTAAGTTTCATTGTGTGGTTTGTGAGTTGTCTAAGCATACCCATACTAGCTATATCCCTCATATAACTCGTGCTCCTAGTCTTTTGACCTTATACATTTTGATGTCTGGGGCCCTTTCCCTATCACTGCTTTTTCTGGTCATAGATATTATGTGACTTTTATTGATGATCACACTAGATGCACTTGGGTTTATCTACTTCATCGTAAATCTGATGTCTTTCTCATTTTTGTCTAATTTTTATAGATGGTTAAAATTCAGTTTCATAAAGTTGTCAGGACTATCTATTCTAATAATGGTTGGGAATATATTTCTAATGCATTTCGTTCCCATCTTAATCAAACCGGTATTCTTCAACAACTTACTTGTCCTTAAACCCCTAAACAAAATAGTGTTGTTAAACCCAAAAATCATCATACTATGTCTATTGTCCGGTGTTTTCTTCGGGGTATGGGTGTTCCCAAGTCTTATTGGTATATGACTGTCGTTACTGCTGTTTACCTCATTAATAGGACCTCTAGTCGTGTGTTGCATGGACTCACTCCATTTTATACCCTTATGCCTACCACTATTTTGTTTTCATTTTTACCTCGTATCTTTGGGTGTACCTGTTTTGTTCAAAATCAGAGTCCCACTCGCACAAAGTTAAATGACAATTCAATTCGTTGTATCTTCTTAGGGTACTTTTTTATGTCCAAAGGGTATAGGTATTATGACCCTGTGTCTCGTCACTTTCACCATACTTTAGATGTTACGTTTTGTGAGGATCTTCCTTTTTTTGGTACTAACCCTTCTTTGTAGGCTTCTCCTCTTATTGCTTCCACTATTTGTCCGGTGACTATTTTGGACAAGGTTGAGAATGAGGTTGTCCCCCTTCCCCCTTCTCAACTTTCACCTCCTCTCTTATTGTAAGTATATTCTTGTCGCCCACGCACTCAGCCTCCCTTGCTGCCTCTCCAATCTTTGAGTCAGGTAACTCTTCTCTTTTAGCTCCTCCTCCACCTCCTTGTCATAACCCACATCGGGATCAACATCTTCCAAATCGTTTGAGTTATTTGAGTAATACTAATCATCCTATTTCCCAATATCTTTCCTATGAAAGGATTTTCCCTTCTTACCATTCTTTTCTTAGTAAGCTTAAGTCAAAGTCCATTCCTCGTTCTATGTCTGAGGCCTTTCAAAATCCCATATAGGTAGAGGCTATACAGACTGGGATGACAGCTTTAGAACAAAATCACACTTGGGATCTTGTACCTCTAACTCCTAAGGAAAACACAGTTGGTTGCAAATGGGTGTTCACCATAAAGTATCTCGATAATGGCTCATTGACCATTACAAAGCCTTCTTGGTGGCCAAAGGTTTCATACAGATTCCTGGCAAGGGTTTTGATGCCACTTTTGCCCCTGTCACCAAGCTTACTTCTGTACGTCTCCTTATCTCCCTTACAACATCTCATTCTTAGCCTCTTCATCAGCTTGATGTTAATAATGCATTTCTCCATGAAGATCTTCTTGAGACAATTTACATGGCTCCTCTACCCAATTTTCTAGCTGAGGGGGAGTATTCGGGGAAAATGTGCCGGTTACGTATATCGCTGTATGGTCTGAAACAGTCTCTATGAGCATGGTTTGGTCGCTTCAGTTCTGTTATTATAACTATGAGCTTTGTTCAGTGCTACTCGGATCACACTTGTTTCATTCTCCGAAATTCTGCAGGTCAGTAGATAGTCTTGTTAGTTTATGTGGATGATATTATTCTCACAGGTGATGACTTTATCAGCATTGGTCAGGTAAAGAAAGACTTTGGCCAAACTTTTGATATTAAGGATCTGGGATGTCTTAAATATTTTTTGAGAATTGAGGTAGCTCACTCAAGGGAAGGGATTTTCTTGTGTCAAAGAAAGTACACCCTTGACTTGCTTCAGGATACTGGTATGTTAGGATATAAACCTGCTTTTACTCTTATAGATTCTAATGTCAAACTCACATCAGAGTCTGATGAGTTGCTGGATAATCCAGGCATGTATCAACGTCTTATTGGACACTTCATTTATTTGACTAACACTAGACCTAACTTGACATTTGCAATTAGTGTTGTGAGTCAGTTCATGCATGCACCTTGTAAAGAGCACCTTGACACGGTTCATCATATTTTGAGGTATTTGAAGACTTCTCTTGGCTTGGGATTGTTCTTTACCGCTAATCTCCAATCTAGGCACTCATGTTTCACCGATACAAACTATGCAAGATCTATGACTAATCGGCGTTCCACTTCTGGTTTCTATACTTTCTATGGTGATCATCTTATCTCATGGAAAAGTAAGAAGCAGGTGGTGGTTTCTAAGTCTTCTGCAGAGGCTGAGTATCGGGCTATGGGACATGATACATGTGAGATTCTTTGGATTTGATCTATTCTGGCAGAGTTGGATTTTGAGAAGACTGTTCTTTCCTCTTTATTTTGTGATAACAAATCTGTTATTATGTTATCCTTTGATTCTGTGCTTTATGAGCGTACCAAGCATATCGAGGCTGACATACATTTCATTCGAGAAAGGGTTCAGATTGGCATTGTGCGTCCATTTCTTCTTCTCAGCAAGTTGGCAAATATGTTCACAACATCTGTGGGACCAACTCTGCTTCAGTCTTCCATTGACAAGTTACGTTTATTGAATATCTTCACGTCAGTTTGATGGGGAGTATTGAATATAAAAATCAAAATATTATATTTGAATATGGAAATTATAATAGGAATTATTTACCTTATGTATATTGCTTCCTAAATTGTATCATGAATATATATATTATATATATATATGGCATCTATTTCATTGATTGGTAAGCCAAATAATTCTTTCCATTCTTTTGTGATCCTAGATCACCGAATAACTTTTCCAAATCTGGGCCTTTGTTTTTCATAAAGTACTAATGTCTCGCAATCCCAGCGCTTGGGCTATTTGGTCCAGTTCGAACCCAAATTGGGAGACAAGCCATTCTAGCTCCAAGTGGGAGATCAACTCATTAATTATGAATAATAACTAGTTTATTTATTTATTTATGTAAGATTAATTTAAAAATTTTGGTTGTAGGCCTTGCCAAATGAGTGCCTACCAGTAGATATAACAGAGCCAGGGAAATTGGATGAGATATTTGACAGAATGGATGCCAACAGTGATGGAAAAGTCACCTTCGATGAGTTCAAAGCTGCCATGCAGATTGATAGAACTCTCCAAGATGTTGTCCTCTCCTCTCTTCGCCCCCTTTAGCTTTTCTTTTCTTTTCTTTTCTTTTCTCATGCATTTTCCTTCTTTTGTACTTACGTTTACTGAGTACTGAGCTATCAATCTATAAAAAGCCCTTTTGAAACTATCTTTGAACATTCAACTCTTACCGGTATATCATATTTATGTTATGATTCAACAAGCGGCACGAAAGTAATATTAGTTTCACCCTTGTAACACCACGATTCTTCCTATAAATATAGAAAACTTGCATTTCTCATTCACATATCCATCTTTGTTTATGCCGCTGACTCTTGCTAACTCTCATGTCATGTGCAATATCCATAAATGATGATTCATTAATGTTCATTGATTTTTAGACTCCTTTTCTTTTCCCAGTGTCTCATCTCTCCTTAATGTCTAGTACCGTTGCTTGCCCACAATGGTAGACCCAAAAATCACAGATTCATGTCCACTGATGGCTTAACAACCTGTTCAAGCAAGTAGTAACTTGTCTGAACTTGACCTCTTGACATAAGATTCTCAACCTACACCCACCCCAGCTAAAACATAAGTTGCACAGTTATATTTATAATTACATAATATGCATAATTTGTTGGTATGTAAGACATGTTTAATATGCAATAGTAATCACAAATAAAATCAGGGTTGTGTTTAAATTATGGATTTAAAAATAAAAGGATTTGAGTACTCAAATTTAGATACATGATAGTTTAGATAAACAAATTAAAATTGGGCTTTACTTGAGGTGGAGTCTCTACTCAAACAGATAAAAGTTCTCAATCTATACTCTACAGATTAATACCACAAATTTTCTAAATTGCCAAAGAAGTTGAGCAATTCAAAAAATGATAACATTAATTACAAATACAACAACAGGAAAAAAAATTCTATATATGATCGATACACTTATAGTCATCACTGCAACTGTCATTTGTACAATCATTAAAAATATCGACAATTTGCTTTTTAGGACTAGCCACAGTCCTGTCGCTTGGAACTGTTACATCCATCCCGCTATAATCCTCGCCCTCAACGCTTCCGGGGTCTTCCACCCAATCACTCATGTCAGCCTCCATAGCTTCTAAGCATAAAGGATCATATTCATCCTTTGTACTCCTTTTATTTGATTCCCGCCTTCTTGCATAGTAAGACAAGCCAAGTTTAGGTGATACATTTAACTTACTGTTAGAATTTTGAATGCGACTTTCTTACTAAATAATGATGACCACCATGTAATGAAAAAAGGGTAATAATGATGGATGTATTGCTGAAATTTATGGTATCAAGTCAAAGTTCAAAACTGATATAATACATATAACCTTGAATTCAGAAGATGGTTTATAACCCACTAAATATTGCATATTTGCCTATAAAGTGAGAATCCCCAGAAAAATAATGTGTAAGAAGAAATTCACTATTTGTTATTACCTAATTTTCAATTTTCACATCTCCATTATTTTCACTTCTACTGTTACTAAAGACATTTCATATATTCCATTTTTACTTTTAATTTAAATCCTTCTAACTAGAGTGTTTCTCTCCAAATTTATAATTTAGTGTTAATTCTTTAGTTTCATCTACTAGAACCAAGCAAGTAGTAGAATATGTATACAAAATGTAAACAAAAGTTGTTGCCTCTCTTTAAGGCATAAGTTATGGTTACCCCAAATTTATAATTTAGTGTTAATTCATTTCTTAGTTTCATCTACTAGAACTACATCATCTACGAACAAAGAATAGCCCAACCAAGCAAGTAGTAGAATATGTATACAAAATGTAGACAAAAGTTGTTACCTCTCTTTAAGGCATAAGTTATGGTGAACAAATATGAGGTCCTTCAATCTTTGATATTCCAACCGATTCCTCTTCTTTGCATGGATTTGGTCAAACATGCTCCAACTCCTTTCACATCGGGTCGTACTTATACTGCAGGTTTGACTTAAAACCCTCAAAGCTAATCTTTGCAGATCCGGATAATCAGATGCATAGAGAGACCACCATGTAGCTGTAAAACAACACAAGTGATTACTAAATCATGAACAATAATATGTTTCAAAAAAACTATTTTGAATTGAGGGTCACCTGGGGCAAGTGACTCTCGACCACATAATGCCACAGGACGACCGAAATCACCTACAGCATCCTCATAGAAATTAATGTGGCTTGTAATCGTAACCTGAGCAGTCAAGTTAGGCTCTAACATCTCAATGCAATCAAGTAACCCTTTTTGAATGACTTTGTTAGTTGAGAAACTGGGGTTGTAAAATATGGATGGGTTGAGATAGTATCCAGCTGCATGAAGGGGGCTATGGAGTTCCTCTTGCCAAATGCGATCAATAACATCTAAGTATGGCAAGTAATCAGATTTGTTGCTATCAAATGCCACAATGATGCTTTTCTTTGCTTTCTCCATTGCATCATAAATATAACCCACTGATGGTCTGTCTTCACAATCAATGAGATGTAAAACAGTAAGTAGGGGCTTTGTGGCATTTAGTGTTCGATCACACTGTGACCAGAAACACGGGTCCACCATAATTCCTGCCACATCAAGCCCTGCCCTTTGCTTAGAGAAAGTTGATTGCATCCAAGTGGCACCAGTAAACATCTGATGGAGAGGCTCTTTCAAAGATACAATGCTTTGCAGCGTCAGGAAATTGGATGCGTACCTAGTAATTGCAAGTTGGATAATGTCACTTCCTCCAGTCCTCTTCCTCATCAAATTAAGGACCCAAGAATTATTATATATGAACTGTGTTATTTGTTTAGCCTTTGCCAAAACCTCTTTCACTTCATCCATTTTTCCAATTTCCTCAAGCATTAAATCAATACAGTGTGCACCACTGGCACTCCAGAAAAACGTTCTGTACTTATCCATTAAGGCTTTCCCTGCCGCTTTATAACTTGGTTCAGTATCTGTCACAAAGTTGACAATATTATTGGGCCGCACTTCTTGAACAACACTATCAAATAAACTCAGAAGTGCTTCAGAGGATTTACTGATACCAGTAGCATCAGCAGATTTGAGGAAGACTGTGCCCTTCGAACAATAAACAAAGAAGTTTATAACTGTGCGACCAGTTTTATCTGCCCATCTATCAACCATGATTGAACACCCGGTCACTTCCCAAGATTTTCTCAGTTCACAACATAGTTCCTTTGCCTCTTGAAAACTGTTGTTTAATAATTTACCCCTCAGAGAATGATAAGAAGGCATTTTATAACCAGGACCTGCAGCAGTAATAGCATCAGCCATCAGCTGGAAATAATATGAATTCGAGGCACTGAAAGGTATACCAGCATCATACATAAATTTTGCTATAGCTATATCTGCCTGATTGATGATCTCTTCAGAAGCAGAACTCTGGTTTAGAGGCTGAGCAACAGGAATAGCCAATGGATGAAAATTCTTCTTGTGTTTCTTTGTTCGTTTGGATGTTCCCTCATCAACCTCTTTCCCCCTTCTTTCCCCAGAAGAACCTCGGCTAGTAGCTGTCTTGGGAGGGTTTCTATGTACATCATTGACTCCTTTGCAGTTGTCTAAGTAGGACAAAGTGGATTTCTTGCCACCTTTTAATCTTTTCTGCCTCTTCAGCTTTTCCAGAACTTTAAAGCCTAAATATTGTTGAAATTGCAACTTGACATCCTCTGGCACTTCCTCACACGGAGCTACATTCCCCCTTTCCCCAGCTAAATGTTGCTTTAGTCTTGAAATTCCACCACCAAGAATAACTTTCTGACAGTATTTGCACTTAATCTTTTGCTGACCCCCATTTACCATAATTCCATGGGCCCAACCAGGGTCAGTGGCTCGAGGAGGTGCTAAACCCTAGTAAAATAAGCACATCCAAAGGTTTAAGAAATTTTACTTTTTAAAAAAAGGCAAGAAAACTTGATACTGGAAAGCATGAATCTTGGGGAAAATACATGCAGCAAAATAATGTCTTACAATAACTCTCCAAAACAAATCTGGTATTCGTGTCAAACACTTAACACCTAGATGAAGGTATGGGATATTTGTTTGATACTTCCAATCAAATATGCACTTAGCAAAGCACATAAATCAATTCAATTTCGTTATATTATTGTATTACCATTGTCATTATATGTATATTTTTGTCGCATAATTTCTATAAAACAAGTGTCTTTTTTGACTCTACATGTTACATAAAACACCATTTTATCCCAAAAAAATAGATCAAAATACGAAAAAAATCCTTTTTTGCCAAGTCATCATATCCTTCACTTAGAGGTTTGATGGGTCCAACCACCAGATACAATCCCACCCCCGACACCTATACCCAAGTCTATGTAACATAGGTACTGGCAACTACTTGGAGTTAGGGCTGAAGAGGGTTAGGATAACATGAAAGTCAATAGTAAGAGAACAAATATGAACATTTCTATAGCATACTTTATTATCCTTGTACTGGGTAGCTGAAAAATCATCAAAGAACTCTTGAGTCTCCACCATTAGCAGTTGATTCTCTGCAGAAGAACCATAAGACAGCAAAAATGTGTTAATAAATAAAATAACATAACAAGAGGCCGAGCAATGCTATCGCATTGCCTCGCCTCTTTAATCTTACTACTTATGGTAACAAGACAAAGTTAGCCTTGTTGTCTAATACACACTCTAAGAGAACTCAAGAACTAAATCCACCTATTCGATAATTATGTCTACATCTGGCATAAAAATAAATAAATAATGTCTACATCTAAAGGAAAAACATGCAAATATTTGAATCCATTATGAAATTACTTGTAGACAAGAACGTCCACCACACACAGGTTGGTTGATACTTTGTTGTAGAACAAATAATATAAGTCCACAGAGGTCACCCGACAAGGGTTGCATTGCATGACAGGAACAACATAGCCATCCAGGTAAGGCCACTGTAAGTCTAATGAGCAATTAACCACATGAAGGCCCGTAAAAGGACTTCCAGTGACCTATGGGCCATTGACTGCATGACAACTTATGACCAATCCAGAAATGGAACCCAAGAACCTAAGCAAAGTAGAGAAAGTAAAACATCTTGCCACATGAAAAATCAAAGAACAAAAGATTTGACCACACAAAACCTACAGAAGTTACATAAAAGACACAAACATACCACACAATCAACTAAAAACAAGATTCTTAGAGACTATAAAAATCATAAATCTTCACAAACAAAGTAAATCAATTTATAGGGTCAGTAACCATCAAGTTTCTGGATAATGCTGCAAAGCAAATTAGTTTAATTTCGCAATGCTGTGACCGTGATCATCATGACTTTGGGAGTCCAAACTAAGAATAAAATTGAAAGAGGAGCATAATACAATTCAACCCCATCAAGAACAAGCAAATTAGCTTATTCTATGAAGAAAATCTTGATTACAAATATGATTATGAAGCCTCCACCATTCTTATCACACAACTAGCAACATTACAAGGCAGCAAACAAGAACAACACAAAGAAACCCAGTGACTATTTAAACAAATCCAGGGGCATTTCATTTACACTAGGCAAATAACCAATCCAATCTATTATTAGTGGACAAATTAACTGTCATAGAGAGAGTTCAAAAGAAGAACTGTAAAATTAACTGTCATAGAGAGAGTTCAAAAGATGACCAAGAAGAATTGTAAAATAAGAGACCCAAAGATTCTACTAAATTTTTTATCCACACCCATATTGTTTGGTAAACAATTTTGTAAAACTCTACATTTTTCTCGTAAAATTAGTAAGCAAATCGATTTGAAAGTGAAACCCACTTCACCGATTGACAGAAACAGACATAAAAATGAATAAAAATCTCACCTTTGATTAAGATTCCGAAATTGTCACGGTTTTAACTGAAATTACACGGAAAGAAAATTGAGTACAGATATTTCGGATTCATAGAAATGAGTTTCGGTTTTCGAACCATCGAACGATTGAGAGCAGTGATGATGATGATGATGGGATTGGGTTGTTTCGGGAGTGAATCGGCGGCGAGATGTTGATTTATCGGATCCCGGATAATTAATATATCTGAACCCTAGACAATGCGAAACCGATATATTTCGAAACGTTTTATCGTTTTCTTCGATCATTAGATTTTTTTTTTTTTTTTTTTTTATATAGGAAAATCTTCCCTACTCTCCCGCAAGTCCAAGGCAGCACCCCTTGCAGAGATCACCAAAGTGTCCTGTTAGCCGTTTCGAGCGAGGAGACTATAACCTAGGAACTTGCCCCGACCTCCCAAGACAAGCTCCGCTTAAGTCAGGACTTGCACAGCGGGGAAGTATTGAACCCACACCAAATACTGACTAGACAACTTGAGGTCCAACCTCCTAACTAGGTATTGAACCCACACCAAGTGCTGACTAGACAACTTGATGTCCAACCTCCTAACCAGGAGACTATAACTTGGGAACTTGCCCCGACCTCCCGAGGTATTGAACCCACACCAAGTGCTGACTAGACAACTTGAGGTCCAAGGTATTAAACCCACACCAAGTGCTGACTAGATAACTTGAGGTCCAATCTCCTAACCAGGAGACTATAACTTGGGAACTTGCCCCAACCTCCCAAGACAAGCTCCGCTTAAGTCAGGACTCGCACAGCGGGGGAGCATTGAACCCACACCAAGTGCTGACTAGACAACTTGAGGTCCAACCTCCTAACCAACAGTGCTTCGCCCAGGAGATTGGCCCAAGGAGAAAATTAAACTTGTGACCTTGGAGCTTAAACTCCAAAACCTTACCACAATGTCACAACCGCTTGGGTTATTTCGCTTTTGTAAACTCGGCAAAATATCGCTCGTTTATTTCGTCCCGTCATTTTTCTTTTATGTGATAACATTTTGTCCATTTTTCCTTTTGTCTTGTCATATGAATAAAATAAAAATCTACACAATCTCACTGTGGGGAAATTCTACTTACAGGTTTACCTTTTTATATTTATAAATTAATTACTTAAAAATCTTATTTATAAATATTATCGTAGTTCATATCTTATTTAAAAAAATTTAAATTAATAAATTTTATTCAGTAAAATTAAAAATATTATCAATTTTTTTTAATTCTTAAAATTAAGAATATTATCAATTTTACATAGTAATACTCCAGATAATTGTTTCACTAACTGATAAAAAAACAAAGTATGAAAATCAAGAACATTTTCAGTTTGTTTTTTCAATTTTAAAATTGAGAATATTATCAATTTTTTTCATTTTTAATTTTTTTTTTTTTGTTTTGCACATCAATGTTCCATCATCATGCTCCTTTATAGATACAAAATTTTCAGTTTTACACAAAAAAAAAATAATTCAATTTTTTCAATTTTTAAAAAAAAAAACATTCACTCTGTTTAGTTTCAGTTTTTAAAATTCACTTTTCAAAAAATTCTACTTTTGAATTTTTCGGTTTTTTTTTATTTTCACTGAATTTGTTTAATATTTTAAGTAATTTTTTAAAAATTTTAGACACACTTAACATAAATACGCTTAAAAATATAATATTTGTGAAAAAAAATTCTTTAAAAATCTACTAAATACTAAAAATACAAACATTTTTTTTGTATTTTTATATATTTATTTATTTTTTAAAATATTTTTTCACAAATATTTTACCATTTAAATATATCTAAGTAAGGTGCATCTAACAAAGTTAAAAAATATTTAAAATTTTAAAAATATTCACTAAAAATTTATAAAAAAAAAAGAAAAATAAAAAAAAAATCGATTTCCAGAAAATTGAAACCAAATACACTTATTAGTTTTTTTTTTTTTTGCACATAATTTTTTTTTAATTTTTTCAATTTGAAAGTTAATGTTTTAAAGTTTTGAAAATCAAAACAAATATCAATTCATCATGTTTCTTTATAGATAATAATAAATGATGAACAATCATTATTTGAAAGGTAATTTCGGTTGTTAAAAATTTAATGGGACTTAAAAGTCTAAAAAATATAAGTTAGGACTTAATGAAGTATAAGTTCATAAATTAATATTTATGTGTAAATGCCTCTATATTTATTTTCTTATTATACCATTAAGAAAAAAATTTAAATTCTCATTGCACCTTTCATAATATCAAAATTAAACCTTTTCCAAAATCCTTACAAATTTTTCTCATTACACCTATTACTCCGATGTCATGTTACCGAACAAATTATATTTGTCCAGATATCTATTGCCGCATGTTTACAAATTCATTTTTCCTTAAAATATTATTTTTTCCCCTAAATTTATAATAGGTCTGTTCGGTTATATATTGCCAAAATTGAGATTATTTCAGTATCATATTGTCAAACAAACTAGATTTGTCTAGCTATCAATTGTCGCACGTTTACAAATTCACTTCCCTTAAAGTATCAAGCATCCGTAAAAATATGAAGTGTACAAATATTCATAAAAACATTCATAAAATCTGTCAATACAAATATCTTCAAATCTGTCAATACAAACATCTATAAAAATACATTGAGATGTTATTATAATCCATCTATGTCGATAATTTCGTTAGTTACTACATCATGACTGACAAGCATACGGAATTTATCAATACGAGTAGTATATATGTTCTTCCATCCATTAACACACGGGTAATAAAAGCGAATGCAATTACTTGTTATCGAAGGTACTAGATGACCAGCAAGCAGATAAATCTAACGAACCTCGTCTATAATGAACTCATGATTGTAGTCCGTTAACAATGCACTACTAGCCTTACTACAATGAGTAGAAGCATAATCCTTCAAAGCAAAAAAAACCAAAAATGTCATAAAATGAAACTAAAAATGCTTGGCAGTAAATTACCGAAGATGCACTTTTTGTTCAGCAGTAAGTTATTGAACAAATATTTTTTGTGCATTAGTGGGTTACCAGATATGTATTTTTTGTTCGGCAAAGTGATTCCGAGCTATTTGATTTTGTTCAGTTTTGATACACCGAACAAAAGTCGAACAACCATTTTAAAAAACGATTATTACTTATTTTTTTTTATGATCAAAATACTATAATTTTCACTTTTTAAAAATAAATATATAGTAGAGAAAAAGAAATGAGAAAGGAAGAAAAGAAGTATGGATTGAAATGTAATGAATGTAAAGAAATAATTAAATCTATTTACTTTTTATCTTTTATCTTTTATCCTTAAAGATAATTTCACGTATAGATAAAATTGGAGGAGAAAAATTGAGGGGTAAAGAAGTGAATGTAATTGTGTAAATAGAATTTCCCTTCAATGAATGGGGAAATTCTATTTCCACACACTACTTCCTCTCTTTCTACATCTTTTCTCAATACACACATTAAATGAATTTAAATTATTAATTTTCACTCAATACACATCCTACTATACCAAAAATATCTTTATCATCTTCATCCTCCAAACCCAAACCCTAACCCTAATAAGCCACCACCGCTTTTATTTTTTCAAGATAACTAATATTGAGTTTCATCATTTATGGATGACATAAATATTTTTTTTTTGTTACATCTATGTAAGTTGACAATGCCTCTTACAATTGAAACAAATTGAAATCTACATAGCCATTCAAAATTCCATTTCAAGGAAATAAATTCTGAAAAGTTGCTCAGATCAACGGAGTGTGTACTTTAGTCAACTCACCACCATCACCAAGGGAGAAACAAACATAATGGTGAGAGCACCTATGATAAGCAACAAATTCGTAATGGGATTTAGCATTGGCACCCCACCATAGCAAATATTTGCAGTTTCTGATACAGGCAATGGTCTAATATGAATGCAATGTTTGCCTTGTGATATGTGCTACAATCAGAATCGATTCGCACCAATTTATAACTGAGAAAAACCATCAATGGTGATGGTGGAAATTGATGGTTTAAGAGATTTAGAGTTAGGGTTTTGAGAAAGGAATATTTTGGTAATTTAATTTTAAGACAAAAATATAATTAAAAAAATCATTAAATGTGTGGAAAGAGAAGAAGTAATGTGTGGAAATAGAATTCTCCCAATGAATGTGCTCCAATTTTCTTGTAGGATCAATTACACTCTTACCTATGGCCATTTTTCACTTTAGTCTCTAAATTATTTTTTGTTTTCCACTTTGATCCAATTATTAACTCTCATCACGATCTATAGGTAATTTAAAAATTTTAAAAATTAAGTTTTTCACTTTAATTGTTAAAAAAAATAATTTTTTTCACTTCAGTTCCTAAAATAATTAAATTTTCACAGTTTGATCCATAAATACAAACTCAACCTAATCTAAAAACCAAAATGAATGTTCCTTCAAAAATATTTATCCAAAATCTTTAAAAAAAAATGGACAACTACCTCCTTTAAAAAATATTTATCCAAAATCTTTAAGAACATACACAACCCCTCTCACAACCCTAGTAAAATCTTCTAAACTTAATCATGCTAGAGTTACATACTTAGTGCATTTACGATTTACAACTTTATTAAATACAAATAGCATAATATAAAAAAAAATAATGTTGCTTAATTGAAACTGAGAAAACAATGGTTGTGCCTTATTTTTTCCGATTATACAACTTATTAAATAAAAATAACTTAAATAAATTAAAAATTACTAATTAAGGAGAAGAATACTTTTGATGTCTACTTTTTAATTATCAGTTTTTAATTTACAATAAATTGAATTAAACAACATAACACAAATTTCCAAAATAAATAATAGGGTAAATTATTGATAAATCCCATTCGGAAGTGTTTTAACTCAAGAAGTCCATGAAGGAATTTTTTAACCCATTTAGTCCCATGTATGTATAATTTTATTCCATAAAACCCTTTTTCTTGATTTACACTATTTTCTTGGACACTTTTGCCCTTATATTTAATTTTGATACCCTTATAAATTAAGGAGAAGAATACTTTTGACGTCTACTTTTTAATTATCAGTTTTTAATTTACAATAAATTGAATTAAACAACATAACACAAATTTCCAAAATAAATAATAATAATAATAATAAATAAATACATAAAAATATAAGCAACTCATACAAAGTATACCAAACTTTCCTCCCAAAAAACAAAAAACTGTACCAAACAGCCCCATCTGTTGCACTTAACCCGAACCTGTGATTTATTATAGGCATCTGGGTTTACTCCACAGAAGTAAATCTAAAAAATTCCACGTCATAAATAAACAAATAAATAAAAAGTAGTGTACTGCTTAGAAGAATAAAAAGCTCTCTCTCTTATCTCTCAACAATATCAACCATAAACTCACACACAGAAGGATGAAAAGAAAGCAATAGTTAAAATAGCAGAGTGCCAAGCAATCTGTAACCCTTATATAAATTATAGAAGATCCCAGTGTAGTCACTAACGTGAAGTACAGATTTCTGCAATGTTCCGTAGACCTAAACCTAGCTTTTTGCCTAAGATGAAATACACATATCTTCAATGCTCCTTGAATAAATTTCTAGGGTTTTCACATGTACACAATTTTCCAGCACACGATTAACTGGAAACGAAGGCTCTCCTATCTAAACAAGTTAGTAATTACAATACCTAAACACGACTAACCCAAATTGTGATGATACGTAAAACATCAACACGGTACACAAATTATCACAAACCAAAACGATCAAGCCTTCAATGCCTCGATGGCTACTGCTTCTGTGTCTGCCACACAAATAAATATTTGCCCAATGAGATAGATTAGCTCTTTGCTTAATAGATTTTGCCTGACAAAATATAGATACTGTATCAGTGATCTCACAAAGACATCCCTTTGGGAAATTACACAATTAAACAAATAGTATTCACATATGAGACGATGAAATTCATTAATTGATGCAGCTATAATATTGTATCAGTGGTCTCACAAAGACATATCCCTTTGTGAAATTATACAATTAAACAAACCAGTACTCATGTATGAGGTGATGAAATTCATAAATTGATGCAGCTATAAAATTACAAACATAACAACAATGGTCGGGCATAATTTAAACAACACTGGCACCTCAGACATGGCCAGGCTCGATGACACAAACAATTCTAGTGACTAATGGAAACATACCACGTGGTAAAAAGTCAACGAGGCATAGTGGTTCAAATTGTATCTTCAATCCACTCCTTCAGCAAACCTTTGTCTGAATCTAAACAATATTCGGGAATATGCCAGGTCGATTTGTATAAGATATAGACAGGTACAAATCTCAACTCTGAAAATTGTGCAACAGCTTACGTTGCAGAAAATTGAGTTTTGAGCTAGCATATTATTTAGACATTAAAGAACACAAAATTCAAGAGTTCTGGGATGTACAGTGTAACAATATGCTTGACAGGGTTAAGCATCAATTCAGAGCCAAAATACCACATTCATCCACAAGATTGCAATGCTGTGTGTTGTGTTCTATTCATAATACAAGAATGATGAGATCAATGAGATGGGACGAATCAAAATATTGTAAAATAAGCACTAGATAAGTTTACACTTTTACAGTGAGACAGTATTGTAGCCCATTGCCCAAGATGATGGTGCACACACTGACTAGTTAGTTCCTCATTCATTTTGAGCCCATGTATTTCAAATATCATTTTCACAGACAAAAGTGGGACCTCCTTAATGATTTAACAGTTACACGCATAAGGTCAATCTTTTCTTCTTTCAAATAGAACTATTTTCTCACCAAGTAAAAACATCAAATTAAAAGAAGAAAAAAATAAGAGAAAAAGGATCAGAAGGCAAAAAATATCATTTTGATGCTTCAATTTGGTGAGATTTATTAAAAAAATTGAAATTTATTTTCTCACCAAATTAAAACATTTAATATGCAAGAAAAATAATAAAAACATTTGAACCAAAAAGTTCTGTAAGGGTATAAACATCATTTGGTAGTTTAATTTTGTTAAATAATAATTTTTGGTCAAAAAAATTTAAATTCCTGTTCATATCTTTATATTAAACCAGAAAAACTAGCAGTTTTACTTCGATTCAAATGACAGGAAATACAAGTGTTGCATGTTGAAATACGGGATTGTCAAATTAAAAGGTTGGGGCCATTGTCAAACTAGTAGTTTTACTGTGAACTCATTTCAATGACTCGCTTCTTCTATCAAGGGAGGAATAAATATGAAGAATATAGACTTATCTAGTAAAAATACAGAAACTAAATTACAATCTTTACAAGGGTGGAAATGTTATCCAAATAAGATTTTAGAATCAATTAAAGGACAGGAAGACCAAGCATGTTCATCTCTCTGTGTCACAAAGGCACATGCGCGCCCTCCCCCAGGCCAGTGTGGGAGGGTACTAAAGTTAGTGGTAATGATAATTTGATGCCTGCAATGCTCTAATTCTCTTCCAAAAGCTTGGTACCTAAAACTAAAGGCATAAACCTAGTCTCTGGTGGCAGTGAGTGCAGTTCAGAAAGCATGCACAAGAGTACCCTAGAAGTACTGGTTATTACTTTAATTCAGAAGCCCGCCCCCTAACCATCCCCTCTGCTGTAGCTTGATAGTGACTTTAATTTCCAAAGACACAACTCCTGGACTTTTGTAAGTGAGGGACTACGAACTTGAGTGAAATATCAAATTTTGAGCACTAGCACCATGCCACCATCCATTTAATTTTTTCCCAGCAACTATCCTATCCTACCCCACCATCACCCAAAATCCACCAAAAGTTTCTTACAAGCAAAATTTTGTTGGGAAACACTACAACCTAGTACCATCAGAATAAAAAACTTAAAAAAATCAGCAGTTTTTAATGATTCAGTTTAGCTATTGTAAGTAGAACCTATATTCATCTTTCTTTTTCCTTTTTGGAGATAGGATTTAACAAACTTAAGTTTCCTAGAAAAACCCACTAGATGAGGAGTTGAACAGAACAATCAACATTAACAAATCTGAAACTAGCAACAAAAATACTTCACATCAATTCAAATATGTCATGGTTAAATGGCAGTATTACACACTGAGGTACTCTCACTTTGAAATATTTACATATCAAAGCAAAAAGAATGCAACAGTATCAATCACAGAAGCGCACAACAAATTTCTGGGCCAGGTTGCTTATTCAATAAATAATAACAAGTACTAACAACAGAAAAATAAAGAATAGTGCATACACATGTTACAAATATCATGCCATCATAAATCATTATATCAAGTTCTACTTCAATTTTATTTGAATAAGCTTGCGTAAGAACAGACAAGGACAAAGGGTTCAACCACAAAGGCAATATTGGGACGAGCATTGGTTCATTTGAAGATGCTAGTTTGCGATGTTCATAAGGATGCATCGTTTTTTGTTGTCTACTGATTCGATTTCTACCTCTATTAATTGAGACACAGTAAAGCATACAGAAACTGTTTTCAAATCTAATATGCATATAAATTTTTCGTCTGTTTTTTCTCAGCAACTAGACAGTTCTAATCAATACTGAAAATTAACACCTTGCTTCACAAAGCACTTTGCAAAGTGCCAAAAGGAACTGGCAATATAGAATCATAATTATTTGGAAGCACTTTCCCACATTTGACTACACTGGCCCCATAAATGATATCTGAGCCTCAAATAGGGAAGTTAATAACTTTTCCTGGACAACAAATGAAATCGCTCCTTCAAATGCAGGGAGAAGTGATGTCTTGGTACATTAATCATACTTCAAACAATCACAATGATATCTAGAAGAGAATGCTTACAGATTCTCAAAGTTGCTCACGAATGTAGGCCATTGATCTTAACATAGAGCCTAGTGTCTCTCTTGAAACTTGAAATTTCACCTCTGTTTCTCCAGTAGTCGTTTTTGTATCTTGGAGCTGATAAACACAAGGAAAAACACAGCAGTTAGTGTGAAGAAAAATGAATAATTTACCCCTTGGTCATATGTTGTCAATATCATTCCAATAGATTGAGTTCAGTTAGCTAAGTTGAGTTACATGGGAAAATTTCATATTTGAAGATAGAAGTTGGAAAGAGATAATTCTGCAGCAGTAGCAGCAACTCGTCCAAACGCCACTGCACCTAATACACAAAAAAAAATGCCTGTGGTTCAACAACACGTCGCTAAAAATGTGGGGAACCTGGTCATCGATCATCGGACTGTAAAAAAAATAACAGTAGAGAAGGCAAGCATCACCATAATGGCACAAATTATAGACAGCATGAAGGGTGTCTTTCCGTGGACCAACGATGCAGAGGAGAGCTTCACATTACTAAAGAGCAAGTAGACTGAGGCACCTATTTTGGCTTTAAACAATTTTAAAAACTAAACCAAACAGACTAAATACAAATAAAACTATATTAACCAAATTGACTGAGGCACTAATCACTTGCTTTTCTCTCTCCTTTTTTTAAGGTAGGGGAAGCCCTAAGAGTCCATCACCAACACAGAAAGTGCTCAAGCACACATCCCTTGTAGCACAGATAAAGACAGATGAACGGATAATTATCATCATTCCTCATCTTCAGCATCTACAATCTCTTAGAATCAATCGATATCAATCCTAGTAACTGGTTCATAGTCCGAACTGGTGCAAAGGCGTTGAGCCACCACCACACAATCTGAGTGGCACTTCCTTTTCTTGTATAATAAAAACAAATGAAGAAAGCAACATCTTCACTTGTTGTACGCTCACATATTGATACTGTACTGCAGCCATTGTGTCTATATTTGATTGTTGCATAAAGTCCATACCATACCAAGTTACAACAAAGAAAACAAAAACTCAGCAACTTAGTTGATCTCAAATTCTAATATTTGAACAAATCAAAACAAAGGGTCATATAGATACAGCATGAGAAGGAGAAAAAAAATGAACGTGTTAATAAATAAAAATACAGGTAGCAGAAACGGACTACAAAATCACAAAATGCATACCTTCAGATTGATAACAGCAACTCTACTAGCTGGTGCTGAGAGCTGCTGACTTATGTAAGTCATGGATTTCAACATAGGCTCCAGTGTAACCCTTGTCAGTCTAAACTGCACTTCTGTTTCTCCTGAAGGAGTCTTTCCATAATCTTGCAGCTGCAGTTCAGGAAAAAAGAAATGAAACTAATACGAAAAAGGCCCCTATTCAACTACAATAAGAAAATAAAGGGCACCATCTTAGAGTACCATGTATATACTTCTTATTGTGCACAAGTACAACAACACTTGACGAGTAAAGATGTCAATATACCAACCCCAATTTCTTTAAAAGGTTCTATACAATGCATGATATGGTACAAACATATTCATGATGAAATAAGCTCTTTAGGACTGGAGATGCACCAGTTTCCACTTTTTCTTCTATTAAAATAGCATCAGATTAAAGCAAATAGAGATGGATCTTAAAACATAAGAGTAATGTGACAGTAGGATCATTAAGTTATCCAAGTTCTCCATGAATACAAAATAAAAGTTTTAAGACAAACATTTATACCTTCAGGTTAATAACAGCTACTTTACTGGCTGGTGTTGAATTCTTATTTTCAATGACCCAAGTCATGGATTTAAAACAAGTGAACACCACCTATACATAACACAAAAAAAAATTAGAAGAAGCAATCACCAACATTCTTGATTTTATTCGCACTTGCAAAACAACAAATCTGTATATTTGATGTGTAATTATACATGTCACCAAAAAGATCACACTCCATACCATGTTATCAGGAGGACCACCATCACGGGTGATAGAAATGGGAGCCATGCTGGGCTGATTCAAATCAGCAGCAGGAACTCCAGCATCATTAAGATTAAAGCGATGTGGCATCGCATCTTGCCAGGGCCACAGTGGTGGAATCATATCGGAAGGTGATGTAGGGTTCTTCTTGTTACTGTCTTCCTGAGTACTTCCACTGCCCTGAGAGGGAGGTGTAACTTTAGCCACATTTTTCTTCACAGCAGCAATCTTCCTCGCACCCTCTTTCAGAACACTCATTGCTGTGTTATAGGTCTCTGCAGCAATCGCCCCTTCCTCAGCATACTTAATGGCTTCCTGACATAGATTGTTGAAGCGTGAGGTCAGAGACTCAATGCCTTGGGTATGTGCATCATGTTCCTCCGATCCAGAGCCAACTCTGGCATTCCTCGTCCATCTCTTCAATATGTAATGGGATGGAAGGGTGAGAACATTTGTTACTGTAAAGACAGTCAATATGTGTCTACATATAATGCCTGAGTATTCGAACATCTGACAGCTGCAACTAGCTTTCATCTCAGAAATATTCAATGTGACTATGTATGCCTTGTCATCATGCTCATATTTTGCAACCCTGAATTTGCTGACCACATCGTCACCCTCAATCTTATTAGCAGTATACACAAAAGTTTCAACCAATTCCTCCTGAAACTTGGCAAAAACTTTCTTGGTATAGAGGTTTGCTGCCTGTTGTTCCATTGGTGATGGTGTCTTTAGCACTGGCGTGGTGCAAATTGTGTCATAATCTGCTTCTATCTCCTTTTCTAATGAATTTTCTAAAGCTCTTTCGTACTGCTTAAAAAACATTGGTATGGTGGTCTGCTGATTCACATACCCATCAAAAAAGGAGCTAACTCCTTGGTTTGATGAAAGTGCAGCAAAGAAAGTGCCCCGAAAATAAACAGGAGCCCACTGCTGCCGAGCATTATAGACAGCTTGAAGCCACTCATTGTTCCGAAGATCATATCGATCAAGGAGAGATCCCCATGATGATTCGAAATCCTCAGTTGTCTCGGAAAAGTTTATGCAGCTATACAGCTCCCCATAGAAAGAAGGGTGAGCAAGATATACATGAGCCAACCTTTCTTGGCCTTCTCTCAAGATGTGCCACTTACAAATGCAGTGGCGTGTTTCTGGAAACACCCGAGCAACTGAAGCCTGAATGGCTCTATCTTGATCAGTGGTTATAGAAACGGGGGGACGATCATTCATTGCAGACAGCCATGTCCTAAATAGCCAAGTGAAGGAAGACTCTGACTCATCTAAAAGTAATGCACAGCCAAACAAAACCATCTGACCATGATTATTTACACCAGTGAAAGGAGCAAAGGGAACCAGAAACTGATTTGGTCTATACATCGTGTCAAAAATAACAGCATCACCAAAGTGATTATAAGCCATCCTTGATCTTGCATCAGCCCAAAAAACATTAGTCATGCGATTGTCATCATCAAGTTGTATTGCATAATAGAAACCAGGATTTTCAGCCTGCATCTTCTTGAAATAGTTGAGGAGATTCTGGGCGACTTTCCCAAGGGTTCTCTTTCTGATACAGGGTTGACCATAATTTACAGGGCCAAAACTCCTAGCTGGGCAATTTGTGTCTACAGGGGAGGCACCCCTTAGTCCACGGTTAGGATCATAAGATACATGATTTCCATCCATGGAGACAAAAACATCACTTGGGGCATCAAATGTTTCAACCACATTCTTTGTAGCCCCAGCAAAATGCCTCCGAGGTCGAAGGTAATGAACCTTGCTTAGACTTGCTGTAGAATGGTTATGATCCTCCACAAATTTCGTTACAACCCAACTGTCTTGATCCTTTCTCTCTATCCTAAGCATAGCATTGCAGCTTTCAACATTCTTCCTTTTAAAAATCTCTCTGGAACATGCAAAATCCCAAGTAATGATTGGCCCATCAGGCTTGTTACGGCTGTACTGACCAACATTGGTGCTAAAACCCACATGCCTGGCATATGTATCGTATAAAGTCTTGGCAGCTTCTTCAGATTCAAACTCCATACCAACATATGGTTTTGTATATTCATCATCGTCCTGATTGGGAGCCTCTCTGTCAGAAGAGTTTCGAGCTCTACCCTGTTTTTCACCCATATTAGGTGAAATATTTGCTTTCCCATTGTTTTCTCTCTTACCCCCGTCAACTTCGACAACTTCAACATCCATTCCTGATGACCGAATAATATCAAAACAAGTCTTTATTTCCAGTAAGAAAATAAGCAGCTCCGCATGTTTATCCCTACTAGAGCAAAAGAGGAAGTAGGCAACACTAAGTATCAACCTACATAAGTGGCAACATCTGATAAAGCAACTCAAATGGTAGCACATGATTCAAAGAGAACCCAATGAACAGCTACTAAAACAAACACATATTCATGTATTTTCCCAATTTGGTTTCACAAAGAACAATTATATAAGCAAACAATTACAGCAATGTGAAAAAGAAATTAACAAAAAGAGAGCTTCTTTTTTGCCAATTTCAGAAAGAAAGCACTGCAGTGAGATCGTTGACGTATTTATTAATGTACCCACTAAGAATTAGGGCTGAAAATAAACCGAGTTGTTCATGAACATGCTCAAGCTCATCTCATTTAAAGCTCATTCAGCTCATTTAGTTAGGTTCGTTTGACAAAGAAACAAGCTCGAGCTTAAATTTTAAGCTTGTTTGATAATCGAGCCAAGCTCAAGCTCAATAAAACTCGTTCAACTAGGCTCGCGAGCCATGCATAATTGCAACAATTTTTTTACTTTCTGTCTGATATATATAATATAATAATACATATATATTATATATTATTATAAGGCCTGTTAGACATTTTCTTCTGCTTGCTAAACCATCAATTTTATAAGGCCTGAAGGACTTGATGCCAGTTGCTTTAGTAATGTGGGACTGGAGACTTCAAAGCAGAGGTGAGAAGACCACATAGTTTGGCAACAAATTTTTGTGTTGCTTATAGCCATACCACATCGCTGCATGACAAGTTGAAGGAGTATATTCACACTTATAAAAGGAGTGGCCAGAGAGATGCCACCAAGTGTGATGCTTGGTAACGACTTTATGATTTTGAGCCAATGTGAGCCGAGCTCGAGTTTAGAAAATATCCAACGAGCCGAGCTCGAACTTGGATAGTTAAGCTCGAACTCAAGCCGAGTTCGAACACATTGAAAATTGGTCAAGCTGAGCATAAACATAGTCAAGCTCGACTCAGCTCAGCTCGACATGTTTGCAGCCCTACCAAGAATATGGATGTTTGTATGCTACATGTTTGATATTGTTGTGCACAAAAAGTTCACATTGTAGCGGCACCCTAAGAAAGATAACGAGATTAATTATTCAACAAACAAACCACACCAACTGTAGTGCTTTAAACCAGCTCCATTGGAATGGTATGTTCAAGAACCTGATTTAAATTGCGCTATCTTAAAGTCAGCTTTGACAACAATAAGTAATAGCAAGGGTTTCCTTTAATTGACAACATCTATCTATATCTTCAATACTATTATACAGGCAACACTCCATTTGGTGTCCATGAGCTTAACCGGTTTTGGTTGTTCCTAAAAAACCTCCAAGGTCAAACAATAATCAATTTCTTTAATTTGTCTTTTAGGATAAATTTGGTAATACAAAATATAATTTTGAAATATAACCACCTCCCACAATCCCCCCCTTCATGAATCCACAATACCAGTCAATTAAAAAAAATAAAAAATAAATAAAATACTCGCCAACAAGCAATAACCAATAAAATTCATTATGTGTTCATATAGTCTTAAAAGATGATGTTTCACACATGCAACATGTGTGAAATTGCCAGTATGTATATAAGCATAAACTACAATTTAAAGAAGAAGAAAAAACATGTTTAAATTCCATTCTTATCACCTAGCAAAAACATATTTTATTTATCTATCTTCCATGAAAAATTACATTAAAGCCACCCAAAGAAGGAAAATCTATTAAAACCTATTAAACCAGAGGGTTAGAAAATTTTATTGAGCAAGCGAACATATAAAAAGAAGAAAAAAAAAGAGTTAACTTATCGAACAAGACGACTTCTGCAGACGCACCAGCTAGCACTATCACAATAAGAGAGCCACTCCAAAACCAATGAAAAATAATTTGACTTCATAGAATTTTGCATCGCACTTTTAGTAGGATTGCTATTTAATTAGAGAAAACTCAAGTTCTCCAAAGCTCATTGCATAACTACAGAATTGCCACCAAAAAAATCAAAAAAATATTTTTAGTATAAAATTCATGGAAGTCAATTTTTACCATTAAAAGCCACTGTCACGTGGAAACGTTCAAAAACAGACAGACATTAGTTTCATGATTTCAATGTCAAAAACTAAAAATTGTGTAGCGAAGAAACACAGATACGTATATGCCGACACGGATTTTTTTAAAATGCAGGACACACCTGGGAGACGCACATAAAATACATAGTTTTAGTATATATAGATTTCATTCAAAGATAATAAAAATACATAATACAACACTAATTCCTGAAGTTTAAAAGAGCAAGAATTAATAAGTGCAAATTTACGTAGTTTTTCTTTTATCATTGTATCCTAGTTATTTTGTTCAACTTCATGATGTGTTTCATATGCGTCCAAACAACGGAAGCAATGGGCATGTGCGTCCCCGAAGTGTCTAAAGCGTGTCTAGAACTAAAAAATTTAAATAATAATAGAACACATTTAGAGGTGTGTTAGACACATGTCTCCAACATGGGCACAATGTCTTCGAAGAACTGTCCATGTTGCTTATTTGTTCAGCAAGGCATGTTCAGATACTCAAATAATTAGAATTCTAAAGCAAAGAAACGTCAAATGCCATTGTTCAAAGTTAAGATTTCCTGATAGTGCCAAACATTTTGCTGTGATTAAAGCCTCAAACAACAAATGTACCTAGAGAACAAGGGAGAAAAAGTAGTCTTTCTTCCCACAATTTACCATAAAATCTACCATGAGAAAGTTTTACCAACAATGTTATACTTTATTATTCTACCTAATTTTCTGAAACCGAGGCTAAAACATGTATCCCTATTAGAATTTAAGTTTCAGAGATATGTACACAATACCAAGATACTAAATTTTCAAAAAAAGAAAAAATTAGGGGAACGATCGTAACTGCAAGGTAAGGTGCTCTATTAGATCATGTGATGCAAATTCAATATCAAATTAGAGAAACAAATGGGTGTTTGGAGTCATTGTTAAAGGCAAAAGTCCCAAAACAACAGCACTGCACAACTGTAGCTTGCTTCAACTGTCAAATGTATAGCACAAGGGGGTGTTTAGACACAATTAAATAAATTAGAAATACCCATTAACCAAAAAAATAAAAAGATTTCCAGACAGTGCCATGCGAGACCATCAAAGCTATAGCTTAAAAAAAATGAGAAATGCAGCCAAACAATGCCTTAACTACGCCCAAATGCTAGAAAATCAAACACAAAACAAACGAATAGTCAGATAGTGAACCCTAGACATTCTGTTTTGGGGAAAATTGAGAAGAAATTAGATCAGAAAAGAAGGAAGTACCAGTTGTGGTTTTGGCGATTAGATACGAATCGAAGCCCTCACTGTCTAAATCTTGTGGGTTCTGTGAATTTGGTTTCAGTCAGGAGGGTTTGGAGTTAGGAAGAGATCCAATTTCATCGATCGAAGTTCAGCCGAGTTGAGAAATCTCTCCCTCTCTCTCTCTCTCTCTCGCTCAGCAGAACAGCCCCAAAACCCAGACGAAACTCGTTTCCGATTTCTCTCTTTTTTTTTTCCTTTTTTTTTTTCTTGTAATTTTTTCGGTAAGATTTTTCGGTTTCTGCCAATTTCACCTCTCTCCGTAATGCTAGTTTCACTGAATTTGGGTTGGGCCGCATTGCTATAATTTATACACATCGATTGTTTAGTCGGTCATTCATGAGAGTGCCGATCATTTAGACAGATAATTAGGGTGACAATAATGATTGACAAATGTGACACCAATCGTGCAAAAAATTATAAATTTAGGCGAGCCCAAATTTGATAAATTAATCATTTTTATTTTTTTTTAGGTTCCTTAGGATGGGATTTGTGGGTTATTTTAGTCGATAATGACCCAAAAAAAAAATAATGATTAATAAAATAAAATATCATATTCAAATTTTTTCTCCCATAATCATCAATTTAACTACAAAAAAAAAAATCAAAAGTTATTTCAAATACAACTTTTTTAGTCAGGTTCAAATAGCTAAATAGCTAAAAAACTAAACTAAAAAAGTTCATTCCAAACAAAACCTTAGTAAATACTTTTAATAATGAAAATTTTGTATTTTATTTTAGGATAAATTACAGATACACTTGCTCAAATTTATTTTCAATACGAATTACTCCCTATAATTTTGAAAATTACATCTCACCTTCCAGAGTTTCTAATTTCATGACAAATAACTTATATTTATTAATAAATTATCAAGTTAACATCTTTTAATTATATCATAGATTTATTTCAATTTATAATTCAAGTAATTTTATTATTGTATATGAAAGTAGTTAGAAATTTTATTTTTTGAATTAATTTTATTAAATTAAAATGATGACAAATGAGTATTTATAATTTTGCTATTAGCACCCCATCAATTATTTTTTATTCTATTTTTTTAGCTTTTTTTATTACAATAATAATCTTAAATGAAATTACCAAAAAGGGCATTGATAATTTTGGGACACCTCATCTCACAATTAAGCTCACACACCCGCTACATCATGAGTTAGGGTTTATGAGAGCTCCCACTTCCATCACTACTCATCTATCTTTTCCAAATTCCACTTTCAAAACCTACCTACCCTAAAAACCTTAAAAAATTTTTGACGACAATATTCCGGCAATAATGGTGGCAACCATTTAATTACCTACCATTCTCTTACAATGACAATGAGTGGAAGTTTTTTCGACAACCACAATTCCACGAGACGAGAGGAGTACAATGATAAAAGTTCAGAAAAGATTCATAGCTTTAATAGTATTCTTAGCTCAAAGGAGATTGGCCTTATAAGGGGTAATTTTCTTGAAAAAAATTACAAAAATAATAAAAATTGTTCGTCATTTTTTAAAGGCTGAACTCTCGAACATATGACATAAATTCGGGAACACAGGGCCGAACATTGTTTTTTTGTTTAGGAACAGCTAACCGAACATTTATTTTATCAAGTCATGAACGAATATGTAGAGATGAAATAGTAATCACCTTCGTGGATTTTATTAGGGTTTTTGGGGGGAGAGCCTTTTTGGGATGTGTAGGCGTGTATTCAATTGAATTAGTGGAATATTTTTATAATGATAATTTTGATATTATTTGGGGGGAGAAAATAAATTTTAAGAGTTTTAGAATTTATAAGTGGGAATTCAAAGAAATAGGGGTCAAAAATAATTGATGGGATGCTAATAGCAGTACTCTTTTTTAAATCATAAGAGACAATTTGTATTTTAAACAAATTAAAAAATGTATTCATAATTTACTATTTATTTTATAAAATACATATAAGTTTAGAATATGTTTTTGACCTTTTGAATTTAGAAATGCGGATGTGGTTGTTCTCGTTAGGGGTAAGCAGTGGATATTCCAATCTATTCAAACTGATCGAATTGAACCGATTTGTTGCATTTTGGACGATGGGTGATAACGAGCGGACGGTTGCTGTTGGCTACATATTTTGTAAAAGCCAGTTACAGTTCGACACGTGGCAGAACAAGGGTATTATGGGAAGAAGATTCAAGTCTTCGATCCTGATCGTACGCGTGGCGATGAATATTGGTTCTCACGTGATCTGAGTAGCATTAGATCAGTAAAGAGATGCAAGGTGATATGGCTCCAACGGTTATTCATATTCGAATTCAAATACAGGAGGGAAGTTCAACTGCAAGTGATGGCGTAGTGGAACTACTTCTAAGGCAGCATGATCAGCGATCATGGAGGAGCAGTTCGACGGTTTGAAGTGCAGTTCGAAGGTCATTCTTGACGAGTATAAATAGCAGGGAAGCTCCCAGAAAAAAGCCCCCAGACTCAGATCATACAAACCAGTCTTTACTAGGGCTGCAAACGAGCCGAGCCGAGCCGAGCTTTACTGGGCTCGAGCTCGGCTCGTTAAGTTATCGAGCTCGTTTATTGAGCTCGAGCTCGGCTCGATAAGGGACTGGGCTCGAGCTCGGCTCGGCTCGTTAATTTTTATCGAACTCGAGCTCGGCTCGGCTCGGCTCGATAAATTTTTTTTAATATTATTTATATTATTTAAATATAAATATTTAAATAAAAAATATTATTTATATTATTTAATATATAAAAAATGAATTTATATTATTATTTATATATTTTTAATATATAAATAATGTATTTATATATATTTATATATTATTTAATATATAAATAATATATTTATTATATAATTTAATTAAAGATAAACGAGTCGAGCCTACCGAGCCGAACACATGCGAGCTCGAGCTGGGCTCGTTAACGAAACGAGCCCAATAATCGAGCTCGAGCTTGGCTCGTTTACTAAACGAGCCGAGCCGAGCCGAGCCGAGCCCTTACCGAGCCGAGCCGAGCCTGTTCACGAACAGCTCGGTTCATTTGCAGCCCTAGTCTTTACTTCATATTTTTCTTTTCCAGTTTTATATTTCCTGCACTTTAAATCCTGCACTTTAAATACCTGTTCTTTAAATACCCGCACTGCACTTCGATTCATAGGAGTAGTTTCAAGTAGATTCAAGTAGGCTGTTGCTGTAAACCTCTTCGAGGCTGAGTTGGGACCATTGTAAGTGTTCATTTTTATGAAATGCTTCGATTGTTCTTCATATTAAGCTGTTATTTCTCTTAATTTCTCCTAAGTCAAGCCACCAGTAAAAGTCCTCTTCATTGAGGCTGAAAGAACTACAACACAATCGTCTGATAATTGGTTGGCAATTATAATTTCTGTAAGGACTGATTGATCCTTGCTGGCACGCTCGCATTTATTAAAATACCCTTCGAAAGCCAAAAAAGCCAACATATATTTTTGGCACGCCCAGTGGAACCTAATTTAAAATGGCTAAAAGAAGACGACAAGGAGAAAATGAACGTCTGGAAGAAGGCGTAGAAGGAGAGGTAGAAATACCTAATCCAGAGGATAATGTGGTAACACATCCTATGGAAACTCCCATGTTATCAGAACCTATGGTCGAACAGACCAGTACTTCTAGACAAGAACCATATGTTCATAATATTGGACAAAACCAAGGAATTGGACCATCCACCGTTCCATCTACTCAGCCAACAAATCCATGGGATGGTTTAGTAGATGCTATGGGACAACAATTAATGAACACAATGGAAAGGTGGGCAACATCCTTTTTGGATCGAATGAATAACCACCAACCAACAAATACAAGACACACAGAGGAAATTTTAAATGTTCCTCAGCAAAGATTGGCTAGAGAAAAACAGCCTATGCAAGTTAATGGACAATCTAATGGTCAGACTAGTACTCAGAACTATGAAAGACCATCGCCTCAGTCTTGGTATGAACCCATTTCGAGGCCTGTAGTAGGCCAAAATGCCTCAATACTCAACAATGAAGCCACACAAGTTGGTGGATCTGGCCAAGTACAAGAAACTGGCATAAGAATGATGGCAAATCCTATGTTCGAAGCCATACCTGGCACTAGGGGGTATAATAATCCCTTATTCGAATTTATACCCGGAGGGTTGGAAGGTTTTCCCACAAATGGAAGGGACACAACACCTGTTCCAGTACCTTTCGCAGGTCCTTTCGCAGGACAGGCTCAAAGGGGTTACCCATACCCCCAACAGCAACCTGCACCACAGGGGCAACCAGTCCCAAATGTACCACTTTATGGACCAAGAGGACCACAGGCGCAAGTTTGTCCACCAAACCCTGTGTTTGTCCCTCCAGTAGTAGTTCAGCAAGCACAAAATATGGTCCCTAGGGACCAAATTGCTGATATTGTTAGGGAGATGTGTGGACCGATGGCTCGGGGGGTCCAGACTCCTGTATACAGAAAACCATACCCAGAATGGGTAGATAGGATACATGAATACCCAAGAGGATTCAGAATACCAGATTTTACCCTATTCTATGGAACTGGAAATCAATCAACAGTAGAGCACATTGCCAGATTCGCTGCTCAATGTGGTGAATTCACTAATCATGATTACATGAAACTGAGATTATTTCCAAATTCTCTAACTGGGAGAGCATTTGTATGGTATATCAACCTTACACATGGCTCCATTCAAACTTGGCAACAAATGGAAGAGGCATTTCATGCCCAATTCTTCCAATTGGAGCCAGAGGTGTCCATGGCAGACTTGGCAAAATTGAGTCAAAGGCCTGAAGAAAAAGCTACTCAGTTTATTGCCATATTTAAAAGGGCTCGAAATAAATGTAGGGTCATCCTTCCAGAGCCAGAATTTGTAAGATTGGCTCAAAACGGTTTAGAGTTCAGGCTTCGAAAGAAATTTGACTCAGCTGAATTCAGGGATTTGGTCGAATTAACCTATAAGGTGTCTCGATATGAAGCATTACTAGAGGAGGAACAAGATCGAAATAATGCTTCGTATAAGACGTATTATAGAGATCCCAATTATGAGATTGATGCAGCAGAGATTGTGGGTAAAGAACCTGTAATCTGTGAAGCATTAATTCATAAGGATACAACCATCGACCAGCAGTTTAAAAAGAAAGACTTTCACAGAAAGTACTCTTTCGATTTAACAAAAGCAGATGACATTTTTGATCATTTGCTTGCAGCCAATTTCCTTAAGTTACCAAAAGGAGTAAAACTGCCATCTCTGGATGAACTTAAAGGAAAAGTATACTGTAAATGGCATAATTCTTGGTCTCACTCGACTAAAAACTGTATTGTTTTTCGAGACAGGATCCAAAAGCAAATTCGGAAAGGAAGTTTGAAGTTCCCAGCCAAAACAGAAAAAGCCATGGGAATTGACAGTAACCCGTTTCCAGAAGTTGGAGAAAGCGCGGCTAATGTGGTTGTACCAAACTTTCAGAATCTATCTCTGCAGGAATTGGAAGAGGTCAATGTGCAAATGCATATTGCCAACCAGACAACTGCCAAAAAGGAGACTGGAAACCCACCAACTATTGGGCAAGGTTTCTCACGTCAGAGGGAACACTCTGATGAAGAAGCACTAGATGATGATTCCTTAGAAGCAGCTGTAGTGCAAAGGATGTGTCCCAGGTGCAGACTGAGTTACAAATGGTTGAAGAGACTTCCAATTGATGGAAAGCAATACTATAGGGATGTTCAGAGACGTCCTAAATCAACCAATGCTTACAACAAAAGGCCGTATCCGGCTGGTGACAGGCAGCGGCCATTAGTGGTTGAACCTGCAGTGGGCAGAATGCATGCTAATGGCAAGAGACCCTTGTATGAGTCCAGGCCACCTAATTACTACAGAATGGAGAGCAGTCACTCTAAAAAAAGACTGGAGAGGGGTTCAGGTTATGGGAGTAAAGCCAGAGATTGGCCCTTTAAACCAACTCCACGCAGGACAGAAAGTGGCTCATTCCATCGAAGGTCTGAATCAGGCTCGAAACATGAAGTCAGAGCCAAGCACTTACCTTCACAGCCAGTGTCGAAGGTGGCTTCGAAGGTAGAAGGAAATAGTTCGACATCTGGATCAGTAAGCTCGTGGGTACCTGGGGTCCCAGATTGGCTTGTAATGCAGAACAAACCTAGGGAGGCACCTATTCAAAGGGATGTTGGAAACCAAGGCAGGATGGTCAAGCCTCCTTTGGTGGCCCCAAACAATTGGGTATTGCTTAAACATCCAAAGACAAAGGAACCAGATATGGTCCCAGTCATTTCCAGATCACAAAGAAGGAAAATTCAGCGCAGGTATACCCAGTACCAGCAAGGTCTGAAGGAAAGTGGAGAGAGTTCTTCACTGGTCAAGACAGAAGGAAAGAAGACTTTGAAGTCAGACCATACTCCAAAACTGACTCTACAAAGCAAAGTGGTTTGTAGCAAAGAACAGTTGGCCCAGGTTCATTCTGAACTAAAGGCCAGAGAGAAGTCTAGTTTGGCAGGGTTGGAGAAGGCCCTGATGGAAAGTGATAGCGAAACGGAAGAAGAGATTGGCATGAGCCAAAAGAAGGAAATAGCAGAAGAAGAAATGTTCGAAGCCTTCATGGCTGAACAAACATTTCTGACTGAAGAGCCAGTTGAGAAAGATCCTTTGAAGGGATCAGTTAGCAACGAAGTGCCAGAGTGCAGCATGGAGGATGCTGTTGAAGTCACTGAGCAAGGTGGCCAAGGGGGGAAGAAAGTACAGTCAGCCATCCAATTTGGCTCATTTCCTCCCGTGTCAGTCAACATGGTACACATACTGCCTCATGAGTTCCAGGCTGGAAATGAGGACCAAGATGACCAAGACATGGATCCTATTCCTGTCTCCAGTGAAGAGTCACAAGTAAGTATGGTACAGGATGACCCTGGAATGGCTACTCCAATGGAAACTGAATGCGAGAGCGAGGAAGAGGTGAGTATCAACCTCTCATATCCTTTTGAATATCCCTCGAATTCTATGACTCAACATGTCAAGCCTTTGTATATCAAGGCTTTTTTCGATAGGATACAACTGAACAGAGTCTTGATAGACAATGGAGCAGCAGTGAACTTATTACCGAAATCTTCTTTGAAGAAACTAGGGAAAAAAAATCCCAGGTTGATCCCAACCAGCACAACCATCGCTGGCTTTGCTGGAGACAAACAGATGGCTCAGGGGATTTTACCCATTAACTTGAGTGTTGGAACCAGGGATTGTATGACAGCATTCTTTGTAATCGACAGTAATGCTAAATACAATGCCTTACTTGGGAGAGACTGGATCCACACTAACAAATGTGTGCCTTCCTCCTTGCATCAGAAAATCATGATGGCTTTGGGCAATGGAGAGACAGAGGAGATCGATGCAGATCCTCAACCCTTCATAGCCTGTACAGACTTTGCAGAGGCCAAGTTGTATATTGAGGGAGTAACACCGCTCAGTATACTGAGAAAAGCTGATGGCTCAGCCGAAGTGACGGCTGATGAGGAAGTGACACACCTGAAGCACTTGGTGCAAGAGAGTGCTGATGAAGAGATTGTCATTAAGGATGACAATAATGCCTGGTTGTAGGCAAAAGGATGAAGAACAAGAAGCAAAATCTTTGGCTCTAGTTAAATTCTCACCATTGGACGTAAAAGCAATAGTCCAGAAAGTACAGGAGCAAGAAAGAGAAGCCGTGATAATTGGTTGTAAACAAAAGCAGCCACAAGTCAGAATTTTGACCCTTGGTAAATATTGTGCATTGGACATTGAGACAAAGGTCCAGGAGATACAGGAGGAGGATGCCTTATGGACAGATTTTGTCTATGAGGAGGAGGGTAAAGATGTTGAACTAAAGAACCTAGAAGCAGAACAAGATAAGAAGATTGCTTCGAAGGTGGAAGAAACTAAAGAAGAAGCTTCAATAAGTTCTCAGACACAAGACCCCTTAGAAGAAGTAAATTTAGGGGAAGGTTCTATACAACAACCCACTTATATAAGTGCTTGCTTGAATGTTCTGGACAGAGACCAATTGTTGGTTGTTCTGAAGAAATACAAAGATTGCTTTGCATGGTCCTACAATGAACTACCAGGATTGGATAGGTCATTAGTGGAACATAGGCTCCCTATGAAGCCTAATTTCAAGCCATACAAACAGAAACCAAGAAGAATGAGTCCAGAAGTAATTCAGAAGGTCAAAGAGGAGATTCTTAGACTACTCAAGGCAGGCTTTATTAGGACAGCCAAATATGTTGAATGGCTATCTAATATTGTGCCTGTAGTTAAGAAGAATGGCAAAATGAGGGTATGCATCGATTTCAGAAATTTAAATCTAGCAACTCCCAAAGATGAATATCCTATGCCTATAGTGGATCTACTGGTAGATAGTTCAGCAGGACACCAAGTTTTGTCAATGATGGATGGGCATTCTGGTTATAACCAAATCTGCATTGCATAGGAGGATATCCACAAGACAGCATTCAGATGTCCTGGAAATATTGGCACCTTCGAATGGGTTAAAATGCCATTTGGCCTGAAGAATGTTGGAGCTACATATTAGAGGGCTATGAACACTATCTTTCATGATCTCATTGGAGGGTATCTAGAGTGTTATATTGATGACATTGTAGTGAAATCCCAGTCCATGGAGGAACATCTGTTTCAGTTAGAAACAGCTTTTGAAAGAATGAGGAAGTTCAAGCTGAAACTCAATCCTCTCAAATGTGCTTTTGGTGTATCATCTGGAAATTTCTTGGGTTATGTAGTGCACAAGAAAGGAATACAGATCGATCAGAATAAAGCCAAAGCCATCATCGAAGCTAGGCCTCCGTCAAGTAAGAAGGAATTACAAAGGTTCCTTGGGCAGGTTAACTTTCTTAGAAGGTTTATTTCTAACACTGTAGGGAAAACTAAAGCATTTTCTTCCTTGTTAAGGCTGAAAGATGAAGAGGAATTTGTGTGGACAGCAGAGCATCAAACTGCTTTCGAAGGTATCAAAGCCTACTTGGCCAACCCTTCAGTGCTGATGCCACCGAAGGGAAACAAGCCCTTGAAGTTGTACATAGCCACAGCAGAAGATTCATTGGGAGCTTTCTTGGCCCAAGACAATGAGGAAGGCAAGGAACAAGCTGTTTATTACCTTAGTAGGTTTTTAAATTCATGTGAATGTAAATATTCAGCTGTTGAAAAGCTGTGCCTTGCTTTGTATTTTGCTGCAATGAAATTAAGATATTATCTTTTACCTACAACTGTCTGGGTAATTGCAACCACAGATTTGGTTAAGGATATGTTATCTAGACCTATGTTAAGGGGTAGAATTGGCAAGTGGATGCTAGCCTTATCAGAATTTCATTTAGAATATGTCCCTCAAAGGGCAGTAAAAGGGCAAGTCCTAACCAATTTTTTGGCAGATCATCCATCTCAAACAGAAGGCCAAGAGATTATGGAACTTGGTATGGCCAGTGTTGAGCCATGGCAAATGTGGTTCGATGGATCGAAAGCCAATGGCTTAATTGGAATTGGTGTTGTGATTAAATCTCCACAAGGGGTAGAAACCACACATGGTTTCAGAGTGGATGAAGCTAGTTGTTCCAATAACCAGGCTGAATATGAAGCCTTAATAGTAGGATTAGAAATCCTGATTGGATTACAAGTACATGCAGTGGACATATTTGGAGATTCTCAATTGGTGGTTAACCAAGTAAAAGGGATTTTCAAGTGTCAAAGCATAAGTATTCTGCCATATTATGTTGTTGCATTACATCTGCTTTCTCAATTTCAAGTAGCAAATGTGACTCATGTTCCAAGGTTCTTGAATAATAGAGCTAATGACGTGGCTCAGAAAGCTTCGAACTTCAAGAGAAGGGATAATGCCCAAAGGGACATAAGCCAAACGACATATCAAAAATTGATACCACTTTTGAATAAAAGGAATGTGGTCTTGGAAGTCAATAGTAATGACTTACAAGAGCAAGATTGGAGACATCCAATAATGCAATACTTAACTGGTCCATCTTCGAAGGCTAGCAGGAAAACCAAGTTGCAGTCTATGCAATACATGATATATGGTAATGCTCTCTACAAAAGAGGGGGAGATGGCCTATTGCTAGAATGTTTAGGCCCAAAAGAAGCATTAACAGCTATGGCTGAGGTTCATGAAGGCATTTGTGGTGCCCATCAGCCTGGTGTGAAGATGAGGTGGTTGCTTCGAAGGCATTCCTACTATTGGCCAACTATCCTTAAAGACTGCATAGAATATGCAAAGGGTTGCCAGGCATGCCAAAAGCATGGCACAATAAGGCATGTGCCCATAACTGACCTACATGCAGTAGTGAAGCCTTGGCCATTCAGAGGATAGGCCATGGATATGATGGGAAAAATACACCCACCTTCTTCGAAGCATCATTGTTTCATTCTAGTGGCCACTGACTACTTCACTAAGTGGGTCGAAGCTAAGCCCTACAAGGCTGTAGACCAAACAGAAGTCATTGGGTTCATTAAAGACTTGATTCATAGATTTGGCATCCCACAAACCATAACAGTGGATAATGGAACTGTGTTCGATGGAAAAATGGTGAGGTCTTTTGTAGCAGAATTTGGAATTAGCCTTATTAATTCCACACCCTATTATGCACAAGCCAATGGTCAAGCTGAATCATCCAATAAGTCCTTGAAAAAAGGAATACAAAAGGTTGTGGAGGACAATCCCAGGGATTGGCATAACCTATTGTTAGATGTGTTATGGGCTTACAGAACCTCCCCAAGATCAAGCACAGGAGTCACTCCTTATGCCTTAGTATATGGGTATGATGCAGTTTTACCTGTGGAGATTAATGTTAAATCTTTGAGGGTAAGATGCCAAGACCTGTTAGATCCTGAGTAGTACCATCAAAGTATGTGCTTGGAATTAGAAGGCATAGATGAAGCCAGAATTTTGGCATTAAATAGCATTCTTTTCCAAAAGAAGAAAGCAGCCAAGAATTATAATAAGAAAGTCAAGCACATTGGTTTCGATGAAGGTGATTTGGTATGGAAAACAATACTCCCAATAGGAATTAAAAGCCACAAGTTTGGCAAGTGGTCACCTAACTGGGAGGGACCATACCAAATTCATAGAGTTCTGCGTTTTGGAGCATACCATTTAAGAAATTTGAATGGTTATGTACATCCCAAAAAGATTAATGGCAGATATTTGAAGCTTTATTTTCCAACCATTTGGGAAACACAAGGGATAACATAAACATTAAATGCAAAAAAACACAAGACTGCTCAAATGATAGACAAAATTTGTTCTTTTATAAAGAATTGAGTACATTGTGCCACAAATTGGCCCAGAAGTCATTACAATGTCTTAATTGTTTTTGAACAGTAGATTTCCTATTACTAAGTGATGGAAACAGTTGAATAGCTGCAGCCATGTCCTCTTTTCGATCAGCCAGCCCTTGGTTGGTGATGTGTAATTTGGTATCAGTTCGAACCAAGGCTTGGTTTACTGCAGCTAATTCCTCTTCAAGCTGAGCTTTCTTCTCCAGCAGTTGGACTCGAAAGTGGGAGGCAAAAGAGTGTTGTTCTTTCAGAGTTGATACTTCAGTATGCACTTGAGAGACAAAACTCTGGTCCCTAGCCAGCTTCTCATCCGCAGCCCTAGCAGCATGACAAATGTTGAGATAGAAGTCAACAGTAGCTGCTGCCTGAGATAGATGATTTGAAGCATTCATGCCAGACTGCTCAGCAATTTTGTAGCATTGAAGAAACCCATTTTTGATTATTGGCCTTTGCAGAGCCTCGAAGGGAATCCTTGAGAAAGAAATTAGCAGTTCTAGGCATGTGTCCATGTCTATCAAAGGTGTAGAAGGCTTGCTGCTGAAGGAAGAACTCTCAAAAATCTCAAGCAAGAAGTCAGCCAGGACTAATGGTTCAGCTTCAGCATTGAATGATGGAGAGGTAGAGGGTATGTCGAAGAAACTAGCCAGCCTGGCTTCAAAGATGTCTACCTCGTCCATAGACATAAAAGGTGTAGAGAGTGTTGTAGTGAAAGGCCCAAAGGATTGCATGGGGATAGGAGAAATGAAAGGAGTATCTTTGGCAGCCTCTATGGTCTTGGCCACCAACGAATCAAGAGAAGGGGGACTGGAAGTAGGCAAAGGTGATGAACTATAAATTGGAAGACTACCAGCATCCTCTGTAAAGGAATCAACTGCTATCGGAGATGAAGTAGCACTTGGAATTTCTGTAAAGGAAGGAGGAAGAGCGAGGTTCAAAGAAGAAGTAGACTGAGGCAGAGTAAAAGTCAAAAAAGGGAGATATGGCTCTAAGCCAAGGAAAAGAGACGCAGGGATGCTTGGACTCAAAGGAGGTGTATCGAATATCGGCTTGGAGAGTGGGAGCATGATTTGGATGGTTTTCACATGTTGCATCTGGTCAACTTCAACTGAAATTGAGGGAGGCCTCGCTGGAAAGATGAATGCAGTAGCTGTTGCTGCAAGAGGAAGAAATACAAGGGATTGTCAAAATTCAGTATTAAAAGTTGACAAAGGAAAAAACAACGGAAATGTGAAAGAAATTACTTGATCCAGTGGTATTAGTACTAATGGGAGAGCTGCGAAGAGAGTAATGTTTGGCAGCCTGTTGCCTTCTTACTATTTCTCTTTGTAACACATCGGCAGTAGCAGCTTCTTCTCTTAAAATTTGTTGCTGCCGTCTCCTCTCAGCCCTTTCGAAGACAATTATGGCCTTGGAATGTTCTTGATCTACGGCCTTGGCAGCTGCCTCATGAATGGGATCTTCAACCAAGGTAGTAGTTGAAGCAGTCACTTTCCTTCTTTTTTCTATTGCTTGGGCAATTGTCTCGGAATCAGAGTCCTCAGCAAAATCGGAGAGAGAGACAGTAATCTTTCTTCTCTTCTTTCTGTGAATTGGCATCGTTTGCTCCTCAATTGTCTTCTCAGCTGTTTCAGTCTGAGATTCGGATTCCATGAAGATAAGCTCCTCCTCTACCTCCTTAGCAGCTGTCTCCTCTTGAACCCAAATCAGTCACTCTTGTCCTCCTTATCAAGGATGACTCGTGCTCTTGATCTTCTTCTTCTACTTTTTCTTCTTCTTCTTGCACCTCAGTTATTTTCTTTTCAGGCTCGAGCAGTTTCCTTTTCTTTTGTTGTTGACCACCTTCACAGAAGAAGAATAAAAAATAAGATGACCAGCATCATAGAGATGGTCTAAAGAAAGAAAACAAAGGCATATACCTTTCCTTGAAGCAGCCCGAGTGGCTTTCGAAGGAGTTGATGTAGCAGGAATGGACTGGGTTGTAGGAGGCACAGTGGAGGAAGGGACAGTTTCAGCTCCCTTGGGCTTGGCCACATTTAACACCTCCAGTAGGTTTTGAGGTGAAATGGCTAAATAGATTTCCATATTATTTTCCCACCAATTTTGGTATCTCTTCAATACGGTACCTTCAGGAATGAAAGGGGTGTACTCAAAATTAGCCAAGTCATCTAAGAATTTGAAGGTTGCCTCCTCCAGCCTTGACTTCCTAACCTTCAGATCTCTCCTGGTAAGGCTCAGATTGGTGTTGCTGCAGAGAGGTATTGGGACCCCTTGTGTGAAACCAAATTGTCTAGCAAATTGAGCAGGACAATAAGGCTCTGCTATACATTTATAAGCTCTGGGGTTCGTGGTCCCGATAAACAGTTCCCTGGGAAACAGAAGGGAGGCCCATATGTCCTTGTGAATAGGCGAAGCACAGAGCCTGTCACTTAAGAAGTGATTCAACCAAGTTGGACCTGTGTTGGTCTCGAAGGGACGGAAACGGTGAAAAGGAAGGGCAGCTGGTAGTTGATGGAAGAAAGAGAAATAAAAGGCAAAAGTAGAAGGATAAAGGGAAGCATTGGCCAGTCTTATGCCATGGGTAAGAGAGTGTATCCCAGAAAATTTTAGGCATTTTGATTGTAATTCAGTAAAATAAGCGAAAAGCCAAAGCTGAAGGATCCAGAATGGCCCTCCTTGATTAGCATCTAAGGGTTTCTCGCAAAAGAGGGAACAAACTCTGTATACATGACCTAGAATATATGGGGCTAAGGCTACCCTTTTTTGCAAAACAAAGGCTTTGGCAAGAGGAGCAAATTCAGGCATGATTCTTTGAGAGGAAGTGCAGAAAAGAAATTTGCAAAGCCAGTGTAACAAAAAGGAAAAAAAATTCCCTATCAGTTACTGGGCCCTCTTTTTTATTCTCAGCTCTAACAAAATCACTGTAAGATAAGTTAAGAGATGGGAGGGAAAAAAGAGACTGTTAAATCAGGAAAATCTGGTGTAATGAGGGGTACCAATAGGAGATACTCCTAGTAGATGGCAAATGTCAAGAACAGTAGGAGCCATCATCCCACATCTAAATTGAAAGAAATTGAAGATAGGGTTCCAAAAACATAAAGCAGCAGGTATTAAGAAAGGGTCCTCCGAGATAGTTACCCTAGATAGTCGGAGAGCATCGAGAAGGCAGAGTTCTTGAAGGTCCAGTGTCCTCGCAGGGATGACCCGATCATACCATTCTTGCCACTCCGGTCTTGTTGTGGGTCAACATCGGTGGGGGCGGTTGATTCTCCAGTTCCTTCAATCGAGACCACCTTCATAAAGGAGACATTGGTTTTCCAGACGAGGATATAGAGCTGGGAGCTTAGTAGGGACCTCCTTGAATATTGGCCCGAGCACATAGTCTTGCTGCTCATGGCGACGAGGGACAAAGATACGCCCGTCAATGGCGCTTTTCCTCCCAGCCTTGTACTTCTCACATTCCACGTCGATGAGTCTTTTCAAGGCTACGGATGAGCTCACATGCTCTATGATTGGCACTTCTGGTGAAGAATAAGCCATTGATGGTACGTTTTTTCGAAAAGGAAAGGGGGAAGTAAAGAGAAGTGGGAGATATGAGGGTTTGTGCGTTAAAAGACAAGTGATTTCAGAGCACGAAACAAAAGGGTTTTAGAAGCTTTGTGTCTGGAAAATATATTGTGTAAGTCGTTAAGTACTAAAAGTACGAATACGAGGAGTCCCTTCCAATATTGATAGTTTTGGAGGGAAAAAGCACATTCCTGATATTGACGCTAGCTTCGAAGCAAGATATTTGGCTTCGAAATGAGATTTTGGCGCCAAAAAATCAAACAACGACGGCTTCGAAATATAGAAGCCGGCTTCGAAGCATATTACATGTTTAAAGATGCTAGACTGCTCGAATATTGGTCTGCTTCAAAAGGATTAAAGACCTGTTTGGAGGTTATTAATCAAAGTAATGGCCTTCGAAGCAAAACTTAAAGAGGAAAATTACTATTCGAAACATCCAAACCAATAGTTGGTTTGCATATAAACAAAGAATTGTTTGTTCGGTTAAAACAGTAAATCCCAAGGGCAATTTCCATATTGTTGAAAGTATGGACTGTTGCAAGACTAGTCAGTATTAACCATGACTATATTTTGGTTATGATTAAAACAGGCTTTAGGAGAAAGAATTGTTAAATTCGAAGCACCAATTCTGAACAAGAATTAACAAAGGTTGACGACCATAATCCATAAATTGGAAAATGCAATCCTTATTGGGAATTGATTGGATCTGTGTTCGAAGGATAAGATTGTTAAATACGAAGCACTAATTATAGATGAAATTAGCCAGAATTGTCAGCTTTACTCCATAAATTGGAAAAAGACATGTTGGTTCCTTTTAGTGTTTCATTGAAAACAATTGAATCCAGATTTTAAGGATAAGATGGTTCAATTCGAAGCTCTGAATTGGCTTTTGAAGACAAAAAGGAAACAGTGTCAGACAATGTCAAATATAGAAAGACTTTGTTTGTATTAAAGCCAAGGTAATTACATCAAGTAATCCTATCTGGGTACAAATTCGAGCTCATAAAAATAAGGAATGGAATAAATAACAAGATCATGAAACTTTGTCCAACAATGGTTAATGAATTTTTGTTCTTTCTTTATTATTTCTTCTATCTCCTCTAATGTTGGCTGCATAAGTTGGTGTGCTCTCACTTCGTAGTAGAGTTCCTCAGCCTTTATTTCGAAAGCCTCTTCCCTCAATTTTTGTTCCAACTCATCTATAACCAAATCATCCCAATACACAGAATCTTTATTTTTGAAGTCATCGAACTCTTCAATGAAGTTCTCTGCTTCGTACTGAGCATGAATTCGGAGAGACAAAAGTTGATCCAAAGATTGGATGGTGACCTTGGAATTCTGATGCCAGTGGAGGAGCACCGGAAGTTGGTCCAGGAACATGTGAAGTTCTGCTTGGGGCAATGGGATTAAGGACATGACCCCTAGTCAGAATATCACAAGCCCATCGAAAGTTCTTGAGAGGGATGTCATCCTCAAGAACATTGAAGGGCAAATGAGAGAAAGCCGCAAGCAGAAGTTGAGCTTGTTCCCGCTCAGCTGGAGTTGGGGATGATGGAGGTTTGTAAGGTGGAAAGATTTTATCCATGGGAAGGGCAAGCCTTAGTTTCTCTGTCCAGGAAAGAGTGGGAGGAGGAGAAGGAGTAGATGATTCTGCTTCAGAAGATGGAGAAGAAGAAGTGGATGCTTCTGTTATGGGAGATGACACGGGAGCGGAAGGAACAAAAGCATTAATGTAGTCAAGCCAGTCAGAAGAGCAAATCTTCACCTTCTTGGCTAAAAATGAAGGGCTGTACCCTTGTGATTCTTCCAGACGCCGGGCAGTGTGCATTATCTTTGTGGGCATAGAGGATGTGTACCAGGCCACAAGTAGATTTTCCTCCAAACTACGTCGAAGGTCAATGGGCACATAAGGGTAGACTACTGAGCTTCGAGCGTAAGGAGGAAAATCTAAAGGGTCAGCGAACTCAAAAAAATGGTGATTGATTCGTTCCCTCAAGTCCCAGGACTCAGGTGCTGACCAGTTTGTCCATCCAGAAACCCCAGAAGAGGAAGAGGTTGTAGCTTCATCCCAAGTAGAGGTTTGTGAAGAAGAACTTCCCAAGTCCATATTTGCAACTTGTTGAAGCAAAGGCTTGAGAATAGTTTGTTCAAAGTACAAGGGGAGTTTAGAGGGAGAACTTCTTGTATCTGTAAGTTTGTAAACCAAAGGATTAAGGGCAATGTGTTCGTAGTCCAAAGGTTGATAATTTGCAAAAGCCTCCATGACCTGAATATAGAAGGGCGGGTAAAGGTGGCTAATGAATGCGTGGAGATTCTTTCGAGGGGAAACAGCATTACTCAATGGCTCTTCGTATGCTTGATCAATAGGGTGAGAGATTGATTTAGCCATAGTCCGTTCGGATGCTAAAGGTATTGGGATGTTCAACAAGTCGAGAGTTAATACAAATGATCACCAAATAGGTGACGGTTGTATTTCCTGAAGATGGATTCCATGCACGTTCCAAAAGCGCGGGAAAAGCTTTTGATCCACTAATATCACCAAGTATTGGGTATAGTTGCGGATTGATTTTTTCCAATCTACCTAATTTTGGACAAATGACAGATTTGAGGTTCGTTTGGCTACAACCGAACCATCAAACCGCGAACACCCCTAGTAATTTGTAAAACTCTGTATTTTCAATTTGTTTAGATATTTTGTTTGTGTTTTCAATTGAAAAAGAGTTTAGATATTCTATTGTGTTTTTAATTTGGAAATTCTCTTATTAAATGGTAAATGTTGATATTTAGTATTTTTGTGTGGAAAATGTAGGGCTTAATTTTGTCATTTAAAAAAAAAATCAAATTAAGTAGTTTTTGAATAAAAAAAGTAATGAAATAGTTTTGCTAATGCATGATTTTCTTATATGTATTTATTATTAGTATTTGACAATTTACTTGATAATCTTTTGATTATGTTGAGTTGGATTATTATAAAAAAGAATATTGACAAATTGTTATATTATGTTCATAAGTTATAAAAATTTAAACTACCATACCGATTCTCATAAATTTGTCAATCTGCCAATCCGTTTAATTCGTATCCGTCAATTCGGCAGACGGATGCGGATTGATTTTTTTTGAATTTGCCCATTTGACAGATGGATGACGGATTAAAAATTCTCCAGTGACAACTGAACGGTGAACGCTGCTAGTTCACGCAACGTAAATTACAAAAATTTCATTTGGTGGGTTATTTTAAATTTTCTTAAGAAAAAATTTCAACCTCTACGTTAAAAAAATTATGATTCAACCAGTCAGTAGCCTATTTAGAAAAAACAGTCCGTCATAAAGAGTTTAGAATCCAATGTTATTGCTACTATAATTAAAACTACATCCTTATGACTTTTATCTTTTCCGAAAAATTGAAAAGCTTTCGAGTTTTACATTGATGAATTTTCTAAATTTGATAATTTTCTCAATCTTTAATGTTGTGGTCGAGGAATTTAAAAAAAGAAAGAAAAAGATAATTGACATGTGAATAAAATATATTTACATTTTACATAGTTTCACATATATTTTCCTCTTATTTTTTCAAATCTCTTCTCAAATTTCCCAACCAAACACAACGTAAATAATGATGACTTTTTTTTAGTGTTCTGAAATTTCACACAATTTTTTTAATTAAATTTCATATGGAATATAAATTTTATTTGATAGATTTTCTCAAGGAGGTTTCAAAATATAAATTTCATCGAAAACATGTGTAAAATGAAAGTTACAAAATTTAATTTATTTTTTTTAAAAAGTAACCATTTAAAATATATTAAAAAAAAAACGAATAAAAAAAAAAGAAAAGAAAAAGAAAAGTAACCATTTGACACCACTTAAATGTTATGCACAAGCAGAACTCATGTTGTAACAAAAATAAGGGTTGTGTGATTGATGAGTAACACATAGGGATGGTAATGGAGGTTAATGGGGTGGATATTAATTTTCCATCCCCATTCCTTTTTAATAAATTTTTCTTATTTCTCATTCTTCATTCCCCATGGGTATCACCCTTCCCATTTTTTAATGGGTTTGTATTTTTCCCAACCCACTTTAATCCTTATTTTTATTTTTTATATTTAATGTTAACAACTATTTTTTTTTTTTTTTAAGGTTCACAACAAAAGTTAAATATACCTTCAATTTTATTTTTTTTCTTTTTTAATATATTTAATGTTAAAAACTTTTTTTTTTTTTTTTTTAAGGTTTTATCTAAATATACTTCAATCTTTTTTTCTTTCTTTTTTAATATATTTAATGTTAACAACTTATTTTTTTATTTTTTTTTAAGGTTCACAACAAAAGCTAAATATACATTCAATCTTATTTTATTTTATTTGGTTCAACAACAACATCAAATACACATTAATTAATTAATTAAAAAGTTTGTTTTATAATAATCAAATACATAATTTTGAGACAATCAAATAAGTTTTAGTAATTGAAAAAAAATGTGGAAGAACGTGGAAGATTAAAAAAAAAAATTACAACCATCTCTCTCTCTCACTCTCTTCCTTACATGTTATAAAAGCCTATTTGAAGAAATAAAATGTGAAAGAACCTGTTTGAAGAAAGTGTTATAAGACCCATATTAAATTGCATCAAGGCATAAACAAGGAATTGTTTGTTGATCTCTTAGCCATGGACATTTTAGACATTACACCATCTTTTTCTTAGCAAATTTGAACCATTCATTTTAATTTATCCAAAATCTAATTATACCTTTTAACAAATCTGAACCACTCATTTTAAGATATCTATGCCTTACCACACCCAATCCATCCTCCATCTTTTTCCTTTAGTCCCCCACGAATTTTGTTGTTTGTTACTTTTAAAAAAAAAAAAATGCTTTTTCAATTAAATTTTTACTAATTTCACAACACCATCACCACTATTCTCACCTTCACTATCACACTACCATCACTATAGCCACTACCATCATCATTGCTGCCATCACCCCACCATTATGTCACAATCTCTTCACCTTTGTTCCATCACCACCACCACCAAATATAAAAAATATATATTTTTAATTTTTTTTTATAAAAAATATTTTTCATTAAAAAATATTTTCTATCTAAATAAATGAAACATAACATTGGGAAACAAGTTGATTTCAGTTAAATCTGTTCATAACTAAGAAAAAAAAATTTATTTTAAAAAAAATTATTTAGTAAGACTTTGTATCCCCTTTTCGTTTTTCCAGTAAATAAATCTTTGTACCCATATTTTCTAACCAATCACGACTCATGCTTGTTTCGATTCTCTACAATTTCCTTATTTTCAAATACATTTATATATATATATATATATATATATGTTGTATAAATTTTGTGATAACATAAAACAAATAGATTCATACTCGGTTGTATGGGTTAATTTCCGACCACACTGCCCTTCTTAGTAATTCAGCTGTAGAACACAGGTAGAATAGATGGCACTTGGTTGTCCTGCACAGAAAGAAAAAGCTCCGGCGGTGGTTCTTCCATCTGGGGGAACTCCGACGATCAAGTCAGTATATCTTCCAAAGATAATCAATTGTGCTAAACTTAATGCTCAAAGTATATATTGCGTACCTTAGACCCACGGGGGTACCTCTCTTTTATAGTCTACTCAATCCTAGTCCCACTAGAAGCCTGACTTCTATGGACTCCAATTCAGTGCTTACTTTGGATTCCTTAAGTGATAAAGATAAACTCCTTAAGAGTGTTATCTTTATCCATCCTGAAGTCTTTTTTCATCTTAGGACTCTTGTCCCTTATCCGCTTATCTCGGATTCCGATATCTTCGGAGATAACCTCGGCAACTCCGAAATAACCTCGGCATAACTACCATGACACGTGGCACCTCGGCTGACACGTCGGCGTCACCATGCCACGTGTTGGTACTCAGAAAATATATTCCCACAACTGCCCCCTAGGTTCTATTACTTCGGCATTCTGAGGTGATGGAACCTATATCGGTACTTCTCTCCAGTGCGTCGGCTAAAATATCTTCTGCCGAGATCATTTAATTCAGGCCGACATGTTTTCTTGTGAACATGTTTTCCCCATGGACTTCTTTACGCGTGTGAATTGTCAAGTATCACTTTTCAACTGTTTTATTTACGCGTTTGATCCTCATTGGATCGTGTTTCTGATGCGCCTGTGAACCGTCTTTCACTTGTCTGCGCCGTCTGACGTGTGCGTTGCTCCAAGCGCATTCAATGCCCTGTTTTGCCGCCGTTTCAAGTTTTTGACAAAACTTTGCCTCTTTCCTTCGTTTTTTTCACTTTTACCTTCATTTCTACTTGCTTCTTCTCTCTCTAAACTTTTCTTCCCGAATCCGCCATTGTTCAAGCTCCAGGCCCTGCAACTGATCTCTTTCTTCCATTCCAGCGAAGCTTTCGTCAGTCCGTTTTGTCGGCAACCCTCATTCCGGCTTCAATCTTTCGGGTAAGCCACTATTCTTTTTGTTTTCAGTTCATTGATGCTCTTCCATTTTCTTGCTGTTACTGTCTTTTTCAATCATCTATCTGGCGAACCATATATCTGAATGCTTTGATTCTGCTTTTGCCCATGTTTTGAACACTTGCACTGTTTTACCATTTTTCTGCCACTATTCTTGACCCTATATCTCTTGTATTCTTTATGCTTTTGAGAACCCTACCTCTGTTCTTGATTCTGAAACTTCACTCTTTGTTTCTTTTTTTGTGCTTCCTTCCAGATTTGTGCCCCCAACCAGTATTTTCGTAGATTTTAGGTTTGGCATTTGTCTATAGAACCTACCAATTCCTAGGAAAAATTGAAACAATCGTTATCAGTATTTACCTAGGAGTTTTGCCGAGGTCCCAAAACCTTTTAAAAACATCCCCTTTCTGGAGTCAAATATCTTTACGCCAACATCATGGGCATGTGGAAACATAGGGTAGATACCCCAACCAAGCTTCAGTACTTTAGGGAAGAATTCTCCATTCCTGCCGATGTCCATCTGAGACTGGCTGGGGATGATGACTCTATTATGCCAACAAACGATTCGATGCCCTTTCCCATTGTAGCCTTCACCGAATGTGGACTCCGGCTTCCACTTAATCCCCTTTTTCGTGAAGTCCTCCATTACTACAAGTTGAACCCTATGCAACTCACCATTAACCCTTATCGAGTGATTAACGGTATTATAGCCTTAGCTAGGCAGGAGAATGTTAGGATCACCCTTGCCGACATCCAATATTGTTATATTATGTGTGCACTTAACCTGAAAAAAAAAGGTTACGTCTATTACCTCAAGCCGAGGTCTACCGAATTCAAAATCGTAGCTGACCTTCCAGACTCCAACAAGGGGGCTGGAGATGGCTATGTCATTGCTTCTGGAAATTGGGAATTTGCCCCAGACGAGGATGCCCATCTTTACCCTCTTCCTCGAACAGTTAAAGAGGGCAAGGGTAAGAACCCAGTATCAATACTTAGTTGTTTATTTTCAAGTCTGCAATATTTTATTTGTTTCTAATGTCTGTTCCTTTTGCAGATGTTCGTAAGCCACCGAAAAGCTTTCGTCAATCCTTTGTCCCTGGCAAGGATTTGAAGAAGCTTTTGGACTTGCCAGTCCAAAAGAGGAAAGCGCCTTTGCTTCTGAACTTCGTCCCAACATACAAATCGATTTTACCCGACGTCCCCAAAAGAAAGAAGGAAAGTCTTTCTCCTCCTACTGCCACAACTCAAACCGCTTCTACATCTTAAACAGATCAAGGGTCAACAACTGACCCAACCAATCAGCCATCTACTTCGGCGCCAAACTTGATCCCCATACCTGAACGAAAACATCGGCGAAGACTTGTCAAAACTGTTGAGATGGGTCGCCCAAAGCCGATTGTCGCAGATCTCTTAGCCGACCTCCCCACTGATGTTGACGCTCAGCCAACACAGAGCATGCCCCCACCAAAGCCGAAGAGAACCAAAAAGGCTCAGCCAAAGGCCAAAGTAACTCAGGTTGAATCTGAGGATACTTTGCCTATTTCCAAACTTGCTGAGAGTAAGAAGACTTCTTCCGTTTCTGCCAAAAGGTCTGCTAAAGCCCAACCTTCTGAATCCCCCAAATCGAAGAAGCCGAAGTCGTCGTCTGCGACGACTTCGGGTTCTAAAAAACCAGATGTCCCCTGGGCGCCTGCAATTACTCTGGAAGACAGGCCAATCATGACCAGTGAGAGCGCTGATGATATTAATGTCGGCGTCGCTCTCAGTACGGCGCTGCTCCTTCCTGGTGATTTGGAGCGAAATGCCGGGTATAGTGAGTACGAGAATTATGCTCTTATGCTACAGCACTCAGTTCAAGTAAGCTTTCCTGATTGGTACTTTTTCTTTCTTTCTGTTTCATACTTAAAATATTTTCTAATGCTTCTGTTTTCTTTCAGGCCATTCAGCATGCCCATTCTTTTTCCATGCAATCATTTAAGAATCGAGAGAAGTTGGCCGAGATGAAGAGGGAGTTTGCTTCCCTTCAGAAGGCCAACAAAAGTCTTCAATCAAAAATGAAAAAGCTAGAAGATCAGGCTGAGGCTACCACTAAGGCCCAACAAATAGCAGAAGAAAAAGCTGAATCTGCTGAGGCTATCAGGAAGGTCGCCGAAGCCGAGAAAAAAGAGGCCGAGAATAAAAAGGCCCAGGCCGAAAAGGAGCTTGCGGAGGCCTTGGCTACAAAAGAAGCCGAAATCAAAGAAGCTGATGAAAAAGCTTACGCCCAAGGTATAGCCGACGTTACTGAGGACTACAAACTCCAAGTCAGGCAGGCATGCATGCAACAGGGGCTTCTCCCTTGGTTAGATGTCCCTGGCCAAAAAGCTCAATGTCCCTGATGATTCACCATTCCGCAATGCCAATGCTATCCCTCTTCCATTCCCCCCACCTCCTCTTCCAAGTCAACCAGAGGGAGATTCTGAATCTGAATCTGAAGCTGAGGAGGAAGGTGAGGATGAAGCTTTGTTAAGAAAACCCAAGGAGGCTGTTGGGACTAAATCTCCTTCTCTGAATGATCAGGTGTTAGACCTGACTCAAGATGATAATAGTGATGGAGTTACCAAGGAGACTACTCCTCAGCAGACTTTGTCCGATGTTCCTCAGGCCGACAAGAGTGTTGACGAGACCCTGGCCGAGATTGATGCAGAAATAGCAACGGAGAAAGCGGCTGAAGTAACTTTTCAGAAGTCTACCGATGTCCAAACCGAAGTTGCTCCGAGGCTGAAGAACCATAGCTTTGACGTCTTTTCTTTTCTGTACTTTTTTGTCTCTTCTGTACTTCTCGTTTTAAAACAATGCAAGCTCTTTGTATGGCCGATGCGCCTTTGTTTCCTGTTGAATCCTCAACATAACTTTGTTTTAAATGCTTGTACCTTTGTCATCTCTTGACTGCTTCCGTATGATTCTATACTTAGAATATTTTGCATATTTTACATACTCATCCTTCTTTGTATAATCTTCTCGGGGTTACATACCTCGGGTATAATAACTGCAAGCTTTACTTCGGCAAGATACTGACCTGCAAACTTTTCATAAATTTCAACAAGTGTTTAACATATACTGTGATCTCAGTCTAACCTACTTGTAAATTGCTACAAATTTCAACAAGGATTAACATATACTGTAAACTTTTCTCAAGTTTATCACAAGTGCTAAACAATGATCTACTTGTAAATTGCTACAAATTTCAACAAGTGTTTAAACAATATACTTAGCTTTTTGCTTCAACCTGTAAATTGCTACAAATTTTAATGGATGATCATATGTCGGCTTAACATCATCTTGTAAATTGCTACAAATTTCAACAAGTGTTAAGCATTTTCTCTTATCTAACCAACCTGTAGATTGCTATAAGTGTTTAAGTAATAACCTAGGCTTTACTTCGATTTGTAAATTGCTACAAATTTCAACAAGTGAAGATAAGGAATTAGCTTAACTTCAACTTGTAAATTGCTACAAATTTCAACAAGTGAAGATAAGGAACAATCTCGGCTTAACTTCAACTTGTAAATTGCTACAAATTTTAACAAGTGAAGATAAGGAATCAGCTTAACTTCAACTTGTAAATTGCTACAAATTTCAACAAGTGAAGATAAGGAACAATTTCGGCTTAACTTTAACTTGTAAATTGCTATAAATTTCAATAATAAAGATAAGGAATCAGCTTAACTTCAACTTGTAAATTGCTACAAATTTCAACAAGTGAAGATAAGGAACAATCTCGGCTTAACTTCAACTTGTAAATTGCTACAAATTTCAACAAGTGAAGATAAGGAACCAGTTTTAAGCATATTCTTCTTCTCTTTGCCCCCAATGTGAACCTGAGTTCCACTTGGGTTCTCATTATTCAAAAATAATATTGCGTATCTTTTATCATTGTAGAGGAATTCTGCTATAATTTTATTGATGACGTTGAAAAAATAACAAGGAACATCTAATGATAGAAAAATTTCAGATTACAAGTGTTCCATGGTCTAGGCAATGCTTTGCCCTCATTATCTTCAAGTCGATAGGCTCTATTGCCTAATACCGAAGTGATTCTGTAGGGTCCTTCCCAGTTTGGGCCAAGCTTGCCCTCTCTGGAATCCTTCTTGTTGCCGACGACTTTTCTGAGGACTAAGTCGCCGATCTGAAAATCCCTCGGATTGACCTTCTTGTTGTAAGCTCTGGCAAGTTGTTGCTGGTATGCTGCAAGCTGTACTGCAGCCTTCTCTCTTCTTTCTTCTAACAGATCAAGATCTCGGGCTAACAGCACGTCATTAGTTCCATTCTCAACTCCCTGGGTTCGGATCCCTGGGATGCCAACTTTCAGTGGGATGACTGCTTCTGTGCCATAAGCCATGGCAAAGGGAGATTCTCTTGTTGATCTTCTCGGCGTAGTCCGATATGCCCAAAGTACGTTGGGTAATTCGTCTATCCATTTTCCTTTTGCTGCCTGCAGCCTCTTCTTTATTCCGTCCAAAATTACTTTGTTGGATGCTTCAGCTTGTCCATTACTTTGGAGAAAACTTGGTGTTGAAAAGTAATTCTTGATCTTGAATTTCGCACAAAAGTTCTTGATAAGTTTGCTGTCAAACTGTGTTCCGTTGTCGGCAACTATTGATCTTGGAATCCCAAATCTGGTGATGATGTTTCTCCATATAAAGTTCTTGACATCCACATCTCGGATTTTGGCAAGAGGTTCTGCCTCTATCCACTTTGTGAAGTAATCTGTTGCTACCAGCAAGTATTTTCTCTGCCCAGTTGCCTGGAGAAGTTGGCTAACAAGATCCATGCCCCACTGGGCAAACGGCCATGGGCTGGACACTAGATTTAGGTCAGCAGCTGGCTGGTGTATCAAAGGTGCAAACCTTTGGCATTGTTCGCACTTCTTCATGTATGCTTCCGCATCTTTTTGCATGTTGGGCCACCAATACTCCTGGGTAATGGCCCTATGAGCTAATGATCTGCCCCCAGCGTGGCTTCTGCAAATTCATTCGTGAATTTCATACAAGAAATCCTCAACCTGCAAAGGGTGTACGCACCTTAAGAGGGGTCCAGTGAAGGACCTTCTGTAGAGATGTCCGTCCGCTGTCAGACTGAATCTTGCCGACTTCAATCTGACCTTGTGTGCCTCTTTACGGTCTTCTGGCAGCTTTCCTTCTTTCAGGAATGCAACAATTGCATCCATCCAGCTTGGTTCCATGTCCACGCACATTGCTTCATGCTCTGTAATCGGTGGTTCTATGCTCGGGCCCGACATATAATCGATCATTATTGTCCTTCTTTTTCCAGTCTGTACTGAACTTGCCAGGTTGGCCAACGCGTCGGCGTGGCTGTTATCATCTCGGCTTACTTGAAGTAGTCGGCAATTCCGAAATAAGGCTGCCAATCTGATGACCTCTTTTGCGTATGCCGACATCCTCTCGTCTCTGGCTGCAAATTCTCCTGTTGACTGATTAACAATTAATTGTGAATCACAAAAAACTATTACCTCATCTGCTTCTGCTGCTGCTGCCAGCTTTAGCCTTGCAATTAATGCTTCGTATTCTGCTTCATTGTTTGAGGCCTTGAACCCCAAACGGATGGACTGTTCTATTATTTCTCCGTCTGGAGATATCAGCAGTACTCCTGCCCCCGCCCTTTGCCGGTTTGAACTTCCATCGACAAACAGTCTGAAGGAGTCTCCGATGTAAATGCTGCAGGGTCTGAGCTTTTCCTCCCTTTGTTCTTTTGTCTTTGGATGGGCTTTTCCTTGCTTGTTTGGACATCGTTCATCATGGCTCAAGGGAGCCCGATGTTTGATTGATTCTGGCGTGAACTCGGCCACGAAGTCGGCCAAAACTTGGCCCTTAATTGCTGTTCTCGGCCTGAACTCCAGGTCATACTGGCCCAGGGCTACTGCCCATCTTGCTATCCTTCCTGTTAAGTCTCCTTGTTGCAACAAGGACCTTAGTGGGTGCTCTGTTAGGACCACAATCTTGTGCGCTTGAAAGTAATGGTTCAACTTCTTTGAAGCCATTACTAAGGCTAACATTAATTTCTCCAGTGGTAGATACCTTATTTCTGCGTCGGCCAAGATTTTGCTTACATAGTAAACAGCCTTTTGCTCCCCTTTTTCTTCTCGGATTAACACTGTACTTACTACGTGTTCTGAAACAGCTAAGTACAAAAACAGCTCTTCCCCAGGTTCAGGTGTTGAGAGGACTGGAGCAGTAGTCAGATACTTCTTTAGGTCGGCCAACGCGGCCTCACATTCCTCTGTCCAAAGGAAATCTGTGGCTTTTTTCACCAGGTTGAAGAAAGGTTTACATTTGTCTGAGCTTCGGCTTATGAACCTGTTTAGGGCTGCGGCTCTTCCGGTAAGTTTCTGTACTTGTTTTGCCGATGTCGGGCTCTATAAATCTAGGATGGCCTTGATCTGATTTGGGCTGGCCTCAATGCCCCTTCGTGTCACCAAGTATCCCAAAAATTTACCAGATCCAACTCCAAACGCGCACTTTGATGCGTTGAGTCGGAGCTGATATGTTTTGAGTATCTCAAATACCTCTTTTAGGTCGGCAAGATGACCTTTAGGATCCTTGGTCTTCACGACCATATCATCGATATAAACTTCCACTGTTTGGCCAATCAAGTGTCTGAACATCTTGGTTACTAGCCTTTGGTAAGTTGCTCCCGCATTCTTTAATCCAAAAGGCATTACTCTGTAACAGTAAAGGCCTTTTGGGGTGATGAACGCTGTCTTCTCTTCATCTGGGGGGTACATGGCCATCTGGTGGTACCCCCAGCAAGCATCCAGGAAGCTCATCCTTCCATGTCCAGATGTGGCGTCTACCAACTGGTCAATCTTGGGTAGAGGAAAGCTGTCTTTGGGACATGCTTTGTTCAGGCTTGTGAAGTCTACACAGACCCTCCACTTACCGTTCTTTTTTACTACGACAGTGTTTGACAGCCATGTCAGATAATTGACTTCTCTGATGGCCCTGGCCTCCAGAAGTCTGTCTATTTCCACCTCCATTGCTTCGACGTGCATCAACGTTGGTCTTCTGGCTCGCTGTATCACAGGCTTGGCCGACTTGTCGACGTTCAGTTTGTGGCACGTGACCTCGGGGTCAATGCTAGGCATCTCATAAGGTGTCCAAGCGAACACCTCAATGTTTGTCCTCAGAAAAGCTTCCAACTCTCTTTCCTCTTCTTCGGCTAAGCCCGAGTCGAGAAGAAAGAAGCGTTCTTCGTCGCCCTCCTAGACGAGGATCTTCTTCAGTGCTTCTTCACTTTTTTCGGTCGGCTCCTTGCCGACATCATCTAGGACCTCTATGTCCTCGTCTTCGATTTCAGCCTTCTCTGGTTCTCGGATGTAGCAGGTTGATTTCATTGCTGCCATGGAGCAAGTTTTTGCCTGCAGTTGATCTCCTCTGATTTCTTCAATCCCAAGTTCTGTTGGAAAACGCAATAGTTGATGCAACGTTGAGGGAACTGCCCCCATTGCATGCAACTATGGCCTTCCCAAGATGATGTTGTATGGTGAGGGCGTGTCAATCACAATGAATTCTGTCTTGATTTTCTTTGTGCCGGCTTGTACTTCCAAGCTTGTTGCGCCTAGTGGCCATGTCGGTGTTCCATTGAAGCCGACCATCGGGTCATTGGATCCTTCCATGTCATCTGGGTGAAAGCCCAGCTCCTTGTAACATCTGACGTACATGATGTCGCAAGAGCTGCCTTGATCAATCAAGATACGCTTTACCTGGCACTCCCCAACCTGGAGGGATACTACCAAGGCATCATTATGCAGGTGTTGGACCATCTCTAGGTCGGCTTCAGTAAAAGCTATCATCGGTCCTCGGCACTCCTCTGGCCGATGTCTCTTTTCCCCGACTTGGTAGACATGCTGTAAATGCCTTACCCTCTGGGTCTCTCCTCTGACTTCTTTCTCGTTGACCCTTGAGTGGATCACATTAACCACCCGTGGTCCCCCTGCCTGTGGTTGCTGCGCTGGGGGAGGCGGGGCTGCTGGTGCTTGAGGCAATCTTGCCTGTTCCTCTCTTGTCCTGGCTTCATCGACAAGGTCTCTTGGATGGCCTTGTCTCACTAAGTCCTCTAAGTGTGCTCTTAGGGCTCTGCAGCCCTGGGTTGGGTACCCTTCTTCATTGTGGTAAGCACAACGCCTACCAACGTTCCTTCCCATGTATTCTCCTGGGGCTTTTGCCGGTGCTCTGAAATAGGGTTGGTTTCGGATTTGATCTAGGACTTTGTGGACCGAGATTCGGAACACAGTTGTCACTGCCTGTTTGGCCCTTAATTCCGTTTCTTGTTTGTTGAACCCGTTGTTACCTCGGCCTCGCTTCGGCGAGCCGTTGGTTCTTTCTTGTTTTGCCTCTTTATTCCCCGATGTATCTTCCTCGGCTCTGGCATACTTCTCTATTCTTGCCATGAGCTCCTCCATGCTATTCGGCAATGTCTTTGCCAAGGATTTCCGAAGTGGACAATCATCTTTCAGGCCGTTCTTGAAAGAAACGACCGCTACTTCTTGGTTGCATTCGGGTATTCGGTTGAACACCTCATAGTACCTTTTTGCATAGGCCCTTGGGCCTTCATCCTTGCTGATCTTCAGGGCCATCAGTGCATCCACCCTCAATGGCTGCAGCTTGTTTGTTACGAACCTGGCCACAAACATCTCGGCTAGGCCTTCCTAGGTCTTTACGCTTCCCTTTGGTAATTTGTGGAACCAATCTGATCGATCTCCCCGAAGGATGAAGGGAACACTTTACAGAGCAACGGCTCGTTCCCACTATATAATGCCATTAAGTTCAAATATAATCTGACATGGAAGTTAGGGTTCGACTTACCATCGTATATTTGAAACCTCGGCATGCTGAATCTCTTTGGTGCCTGGAACTTGTCCAATTCTACCGAGAAAGGTGTCCTCGGCTTGTCGGGTGAGGTTACCTCAGCATCTCCGTTCTGTTGCTTCCTCTTGAGGTAGTTTCTCAAGTCTTCCTTGCTCCGCCCAAGAGCTCGGCTATCCTTTGATTTTAGTCTTTTTGGCACATTGCTCTCGGCCTCGTGATGGCCTCTTTTCGATCTCTCCTCGTGAGTTGTGTCGAAGCATAATGCCTGTCCCTGAACATGCCGATGTTCTTTGGGGTCTGCCTCCTTCGTGTGATGCGTTCTTCGTGATTCTGCCCTTCTTGACTCTCCTCGCCTGACCTCCCTGGAGGTTTGGTGAGAGTGTCTTCCGCTCCTGGTATACTGAGGTGCTAAAGGGATCTGTACCCCCTTCTGGGTGTTGACTGCTGGAACTGGTGTGTCATGCAGTGGGAATGGTGGCTGCAAGACATTGTTTTGCATCATAAAATTGACGACCGATTGTAGGTCGGCCAATTTGTTTGCTATCTCTTTTACCTCTTCATCCCTCCGTAGGCATCTTTCCCTCCATACCTGGAGGTTATCTTCGGTGTAATATCTGCCCCGGTCTGTATTTTTTTGTGCGTCGCCGGTCTGGCCGACGTCTTTTTCTCCGCTATTCTTGTCACGGGTTTCTTCGTTGTGGTTGTTTTCTTCAATGTCAAGGTCGATAGGCCTGCCATTCCCAACAGGAGTGTCGTCCCCAACTTTTTCTTTTTGTGCGTTACTGGCCATCTATTCATCTTTATTTCCCACAGACGGCGCCAAATTGTATAGGTTAATTTCCGACCACACTGCCCTTCTTAGTAATTCAACTGTAGAACACAGGCAGAATAGATGGCACTTGGTTATCCTGCACAGAAAAAAAAGGCTCCGGCAGTGGTTCTTCCACCCGGGGGAACTCCGACGATCAAGTCAGTATATCTTCCAAAGATAATCAATTGTGCTAAACTTAATGCTCAAAGTATATATTGCGTACCTTAGACCCACGGGGGTGCCTCTCTTTTATAGTCTACTCAATCCTTAGTCCCACTAGAAGCCTGACTTCTATGGACTCCAATTCAGTACTTACTTTGAATTCCTTAAGTGATAAAGATAAACTCCTTAAGAGTGTTATCTTTATCCATCCTGAAGTCTTTTTTCATCTTAGGACTCTTGTCCCTTATCCGCTTATCCCGGATTCCGATATCTTCGGAGATAACCTCGGTAACTCCGAAATAATCTCGGCATAACTACCATGACACGTGACACCTCGGCTGACACCTCGGCGTCACCATGCTACGTGTTGGTACTCAGAAAATATATCCCCACATCGGTAATTGAAATTTCAGAACAAGCAAACCATTCTGAAAATTACAGTACATAACAAAATAAAATAATATAGAAAAGCAAACCGAAACTTGCACTAGACAGTGTCCTTAATTTTTTTAAATAAATTTAAAAAATTCTAGATATGCATAAAATTTGACAAGAATAATGTGACAATGTTAATTAATATATATTTGATTTTATTGTTGAGCCAAATAAAAGAAAATAAGATTGAATGTATATTTAGCTTTAGTTGTGGATCTTAAAAAAAAAAAAAAAAAAAATGGTTATGAACCTTAAAAATTAAAAATAAATAAATAAATAAAAAACAAAAAAAAAAAAAGATTGAATGTATATTTAGCTTTGGTTGTGAATCTTAAAAAATTTTTAAAAAAATAGTTGTGAACCTTAAAAAAAAAAATAATAATAATAATAAAAAAATTGAAGGTATATTTAGCTTTGGTTGTGGATCTTAAAAAAAAAAAAAAAAAAAAAAGTTGGTTGTGAACCTGAAAAAAAAAATAAATAAATAAAAGAAAAAAGATTGAACGTATATTTAGGTTTGGTTGTAAATCTTTAAAAATAAAAAAAATAAAAAAAAAACATATGGAGAAATTAGTGGGTACCCATCCCGAACCCATCTCCTATTGATATTTAAAAAATATCACTTACCCTACCCAATAGATAATTAAAAAAGAGAAAAACCCATATATTTGGGTTGGGTCTCCTTGGATACCCTAGGTTATCCATTGCCATCCCTAGTAACACAGCACTTGTTTGGTTAAAGTTTCCAAAAATGGTACATCTGTCATATATTTCATCCTATTTGTGCTTAGCAACCAACAAACATATATTTATTGTGTGAGCCCTTGCATGTCTTGTTTGCATGACCACAATTAATTCATAATTTTTTTAACTTCAAGAAAATTGCAGATAAATAGAAAGAAGAGATAATTGCAAAAACGGTGAAAATAAAAAATAATTGCACCACGCATGAAAAAAAATAAAAATAAATAAATATTTAAACATGGTTACACTAATTTCACCTTCAGTCCTTGCTCTCTTCCCTGCTTTTCCTCTCTTCCCCTCCCCTCCCCTCCCCCACCATCTACAAACCCTAATTTAGTGCCAGCCACACCCTTTGGGCATCCCCTCCCCCACCACTGCCCCGCCTCTCCCCCACCCTCTGCCTCCCCTTTTTCTCTTCCCTCCCTCTCCCCACCCAAACTCCCCCTGCAGTCCGATCTCTCTAATATTATCGTCGATTGAAAAGGCAGCATAGACCGGGAATATAATATTATCATCACTCAACTGATCCAATCCAATTTCTATTTCCACATTCATTACAACTTCCTCAAATCATATGAAACTTGGAGATGAGAATAGTATGAGCAACATACAAATTATCCAAACAGAACGAACTCTCACGCTTTACATACAACTTGGGCATTCCCAAGATCATCACAATGTCTCAGATTCAAATAAACACACCCAAAGAAGAAAGTGAAATTGACAAACCTCCGTCACAGAGATGCAAACACCCAGACTCTATTCTGTTCTTAAATAATACCCTGTCAAATAACAAGCTTTCTGCACGGTCTTGTAAATTATACTCATCTAAATGATAGTAATTTGATCTTAAATTCTCTGCATCGATGTCATCTTTTTCAAATTCTTTTTCATTTTTCTTAATGTAATTCCTAATGTCCTGTTGAAGCCCAACACTTTCAGTTGGTTTCCGACTGAAGGAGAATTGTAGTTTCCTACCCGATTTAGCATTGTTACCTCTTAGGCTGGCTTGATTTATCTCGTTACTACCGCTGCTAGCGGTAAAACTGGAATTCGTATTGCTATGTATGAGCTGACCGTGACCACCTGACTCCTGCAAGCAAGAATATCTTTATATAAGAATTCCAAATTTACATCAATGTTTGCTTGAATATATGGATAAATTTATAACCACCTTTGCCATTTAAAAAACCAGTTCTTCTATGGGCACCAGATGAATTACACCCTAAATTACCATCCTCTCACAATGAGGGGTGGGCCCCACATCACATGGGTGTGGGTGTGGGTGTGGGTGTGGGTGTGGGTGTGGGTGTGGACCCAGGCCTCTTATTATGAGGAGTGAGTAGTTTATTGTGTAAATCATTCAAGGTCAACACTTTTGCTAAAAAATTACAACCGCATAAATATATATTCGGACAAATACTCATAGCTTCACACTTAAAATTTAGCTTCATCATCATTTTTTAGATGAATATGCAAACCATCTTATTGGACTTGTGATCAAGGAAGGACTTAAAATCCCTAAATTGTTTTATACCATTAGCTCAAGTGTTACTAATGCATCTACACAAGGTACAATGAAGAGTAAATATAAAGCACGAGCTAAAATTGGTAATCAGATATGATTTCAATTTCAATGTAGGGCCATCGAAACCATGCATAGTTAACTTTTTAGACTAAGTAGTATTATCTTATGATTATTAAGGTCAGGCATAATTTCAATTAGCTTTCTATATGATTCCTCATGTTTTGTAGCTTCAGCCTTGGTTTGGTAAACATATTGGGACTAAATAAACACATAACACAAAAAAAAAAAAAGTCACAAAATCATAAAACACTTAACTTTTGATGCAAAATTACCAAATTGACCCACATACAAACAAAAAGTCAAAAAGCATCATTTCCAAGTGGAGGGTAATTTTGTCACTTCAATGCAAAAAAGCCAAACAAGAAAACCAAACGAACAAAAAAGTCTCAGGCTAAAAAAGTCAAAAAAGTCAAAAAGTCAAGTTTTGCCAACGACGCCTAAGTATTGTTCCATTTTCAGGGTATCCTAGATATGGGGTTTCATGGTTGCCCATGAGTCATACTACCGCCAACTTATATTATTGGGGTTGTCTGCATGTCTTTTTCACTGGTTAGATGCGTTTTAGAAGCCAAATGTCTTAAGTTTCTAAAATTGGAATCTTAATCCTATCAGAGCTCGTACTTAGTAGTCCATAAGAGCTCATATTATGTCAGCGTCGATCGTTTTGCCTCTCCCATCACATATAGTACAAAGTAAAGGATAAGATGAATTAAAGTTCGCTAAGACACTTGGGTCATGTCTGACAGAGGCCAATGACTGACCAAATTAATTGTGTCAAAGCTGTACCAAAAAAACACAATGTCCCATTATTTATTAGACAGTATACCCTTGTGGGAGAGCTAAATGAGAAAAATTACAGCGTATCTTATCCCAAACTAATCTGAATGATTTAAAATGTTGGAATAAATGGAAGTAATAAGGAGATGAACCTGGTTATGGTTAAAGAAACTGTTAGGGCAATAGGAGGTTGATAAGCTGGGGCTTACTTGGGCTAAAGATGCAGTCCCACCCACTGGTGTAGTGGCTCCAATCAAGTTGAGAGCTGGATCTTCTGGTGCTGAGAAATCAGAACTATCAAATGTGGAGATGGACACACACTCATCAAAATAAGCCATGGCTTCTTCTGTAAGCCGTCTTGACATCTTTTTTCTTTCACTGCTACTCTGACATCACATAATGATAAATCGATTGAGAAACAAGAACCAAAAAAAAAAAGAAAAAGAAGAAGAAGAAAACAAAAAGGAAGAGAGAAACCATAAATTTCCTAACTGTAAGCCAAAAAAAGAGATGTCTGACTCCATGCCAGCTACATAATAAACCTTGCAATGTTTTCACAAATAGATGCAAACTGTTGCACCAATGGACAACAGGATTTTTTTTTATGGAGTAAATACCATGGCTCTTGAATAATCACCCAAGAAAAACAATAAAGTAGAAGAAAAGAAGAAAAAAAATAATGTAGACTAGAATCAGAAATTGATGGTTGCAACCCTAAAAGGTGAGTTAACATCCAAAACTCACCCTTAGTTCAGATTGCACTATTGCTGGCTCTGTTTGGTGTAGACAAATAATCTAAAATTCTCTCTCTCTCTCTCACACACACAAATACGGTTTATTAAGAAGGCAACCAGAGGCAATATATTTTAAAAACTTCCACATACTCAAATATGAAGGAAATCCACTATCCCTATCTTGCAATGAGATGTGCCAATTTGTCGACGGCACGGAGTCATATATAGAGGAGGCATAGGGCCATGCACACATTTTCTTGGATAAAAGAAAAGCATAACTCAACCTATTTCTACATAGCCTATGATAAACATCACAACTTGGACCTCCACTTTAAGTGCGATTCATCCAAAATATCAACAGGCTGGTGCTAGCTAATCTTTAGCTTACAGCATGAATGCCACTTACAGGAACCACTATATTTTCATGCTCATGCTGATACAAAGCCCTTGGGTAGAACTCACCCATGGAAACCGGCCTGCAAGGGGAGGGATCAATGTTAACTAATGTGGGATCAATGATCATAACATACCACTATGCGCCGCAACCGATATCCATAGCGGCCAGTCTATCGACACTGACCCAATGGTAACTCTTTCCCTTCTTGGGGCTTCAGTCAACTGTCAGTATTCGACACCTTTTTAGATCTCTTAATCCAGCCTATATAGGTCACCCCTCCGTGGCTCAAACAGCAAAGCCACACCCATCTGATCCCATACTCGCATAGGTGCGTCCAATCCCATATCGATGTGGTGGTTGGCTCTAATACCAAATTATACAAACCCCTTGGATAGAACTCACCCTTGCAAACTAGCTTGCAAGGGGAGGGTGCCCAAGAGGCTTATATGCACATGGCCACAACCTATGTTAACTGATGTGGGATCATAACACATGCATTGTTGTAAAGGTGAATTCATCCACGTGCTTTCCATGGAAAATTAATTTGATGCATAGAGGAATTTCAACTAGGCTTACTTTTCTTCCTGGACGAGATTTCTGCACATTAGTTGTCTTTGGATCTGGAAGTAGCTCCTTGAGGATTCTACTCAACTCCTCTCCACGATGCTCCTCGACAGTCAGGTCTGCTCGAAGTTTTCTAGCCCTTTCCCCAGACTGCCATATAATAACAACGGCATTAAGTTACATCCAAAAAACCATGAAGCAGAACAGTATATCATCTATTGCCTCCCAAAAGAGAATTTTCTTTTTTTGATAAATAAGAATAACTTCATTTATTAAATAAATAAAAAAAAAAAAAAGCATCAAGACGATGCTAACAAAAAAAGATAAATTTATTTTGCTCCCATGAATCTCTAAGAACCAAAGAACATATGAAATTGAGTCAAAATAATTATTGCACATAAAATTTGGCACGTCATTATGTACATTAGAGACTAATGTCTCAGTGTCAGGCTATACAGAAATCGACTAAAATTGTTAACCCAAGCCATATCTTGGCATGACAATCAAACTCTATTCAATCATATCCCAACTAAAATTATACAGAAAGGGTATAACCTCCTCAAGCTTTCTGGCATATTCCCTTCTGATGTCCAAGACTAGTTCAATAGCCCCAGGGTTAACCAAATCTGGAGCAATATCAGCAATATTTGTAGTTGCAATTGCAGTGCCATTGTTCCTTTGGATAGCCTTTAGTTATAAGAACCAAAAAATTTAAATATAAACACGAATTAGCCACACACAAGACAGCGATATAAGTAATGAACAAACATGTAACAGACAACCAAACACCAACAAAATAATTGAGAGTGTTAGCAGTGACTTTATAGAAATATTTTTATCTTATTTATCTCTAGATATGTTTGCATGTCTTTCTTCACATAACCAACTTGATTGAATGGAACAAAGCTAATCTTCTTTAGTACGCACAAATTAATAGAAAATTTCAATTTACTTCTATCCATGTCATATTGTGGGAATGAACTTTACACGAATAAATATATGTAGATATATTATGTATGTGAAGTTTGTATAGACTATTAGTTCATGGTTCATAATTTATTGCAGGTCAGAGAAAAAAGAAAGCAATCAAAGTGAACTTATTGACTCGACAAGAGAGACTCCTAGCAACAAACTTGTATGAATGAGCCCCCATAGAGATGTAGAAGATGCACCATTTGAACTTACACTTTCGAGGTCATTTTGGATATCTGAGATGGCTCGTCTTACTTCGGATCGAACAGTTTCATATATTCCACTTGCAGTGGTGTCACCTCCTCCCATAATATCTCCCTGGAATGACTGCAAAACAAAGTAGAAACTAACACTGCATTGAAAGGTACCCCAGGTTTGATCATCTAAAGAGAAATATTTTAATCGTCTTTAAAAGCAACTTCTAGTTTCCAACCTCACATTGTAGTAACCAGAACTAGAGTTTGATGTTGTTATACATCCAAATCTTGGGGTCAGAAAAAAACATGCGCCTCACCTTCATTTGTTCACATACTGCTTTAATTGTCTTCTCTTCAGCTTCAGAAAAAGAACCCGTTGAGATTCCATCTTCCCAATTTGGTGTTTGTGAATTAGACTAAAAAGGTGCACATTAGAAACTGGTTAATTGACATCACCACACAGAGTACAACATTGTCCCAAATCAAAAACAAACTACATATATTTCTACTGAACTCACATTAGAATTATGTGAAGGCTCGACAGCTGGATGCTCGGTGGATTTTATTCGCATATCAGCTACATTTCTACCTAAATTAGCTTTCTTTAAACCATTGGCAGCTACAGTCGAACTACTTTTGTTACGATAGCTGGATACAACAGAGTCTTGTTCCACTTCACTCTATAATCAAAACCCAACAAAAAGAAATTACAAACTCAAATTTCACCAACCAAAAACAGAAGGGTAAAATACATTTTTTACCCTTCAACTTTCATTCAAATTTAACTTCTCATGTTCTAATTGTAACAACTAAGTAGCTTCAACCCAAGCTTCAATATAGTTCTTATGTCACTCACCATTCAAAAAAAAAAAAAAGGGGGACAAAAATGCTCATAGGACATTAAATAATTTATTTTTAATTATACTTCTCACATCCAAATTTTCACCCAAATTCATTGTGTCCCTTCGTGTTTCAATTTTTACTTAAATTTTCAACATTGGGTGACAAAACAACTACATTGAAACTTGGGGTTAAAGTCAAAAAGATTTAATTGTTACAATTGAAGGGTGAGTAAGTAAGCAAAACAAAATCCAAATGAAATTTACATAAAAATTGGATGTTAAAAGTGAAATTAATCCCCCAAAAGAGAGAGAACCTCAGAAGCAGCGTAATGGCCCGTGGAGACAGACCTGCCGCGCCGCCCTGTATCCACCTTGGACAAACTCCGACCACCACCCACACCCACCGGCTTCCTCCCTCCCTCTCCAACTTTCTTACTCGAATTCCTGGTCACCGATCGGCCTCTCTCTCTCTGCCCATCGACAGAACCAGTCAAAACAGTGGCACTGACCTTGGGCACATCTTGGGGCTCGATTTCCTTGTCCGGTGGACCAGAGCAGCTCCAGAAGAGAGGATTGTCTCGTTTGTTCAAGAACTCGGAAGTGATGTCGGATTGAAGATGATCGTGAGTTCTGGAGAGAGCGCTGACGCTGAGCGATCTTCGAATTGGGGCTTTCTTGGGGGAATTGCGGGAGCTACTGGTGCTGCTAGTTGTGGTGTTTCCTCTTCTGGAGGTGGACTTGAAAGCTGAAGTCGCCATCTTCGAACTAGAATTGGGATTTGCAGACAGTTTTCGAGGATTCGATTTTCACATTTGCACAACCCTAGAGAGAGAGAGAGAGAGAGAGAGAGAGAGATTGGATTGTTGGGATCGTTGAGAAAAAGAGACAAAAAGTGCAGCAGTGATTCTGTTCGAAAGCGATGCTTTGGTTGTTTTCGTCTCATTATTACAACGTGATCTATCTTTGTTATCATCATCACGCACGAATCAATTTCTTTCTTTTTGGCCTTATTTTGTTCTCGAATATTTTAGTATAAAATTTGTTTAAAACATTAAAAAAAATATTAAAAAGTCTTGCTTGAAAATTTTATTTGTTGTGAGAACATATTTTGTGAATGACAATACGTGATTAAGGTGACTTCGAAGTATCAGTTGAGATGCCACGTGACCTAGTCCTGATGTCGAAGTGATCTCAGTTAGGGCGAGGTTATTTGCGGAGACCGAAATCAGAGATAAGCAGATAAGGAACAAGAATTTTCGAATATGAGAGGATCTCAGTTTGGATAAATATCTAGCTAAGAGTCCAAGATGAGTATTGAACTTGAGTTTATTGAAATGAGGCTTCTACAGGATCAGGTTAGTGTTGACTATAAAAGCAGGGCACCCCGTGGATCTCAGGTATGTGTGAGATACTGTGAGTAGTAAGTTATTTTTTGTGAATTTAAGCACAATTCGCTACTCCGGGTGGACGAACCACCGTTGGATTCTTATCTTTCCGTGACATATTATTCGGGTTTAATCTATTCTACCGGTGCTCCTAACTGAGTTTCCCGTTTGGTTGTATGGTCGGATTGTAATCTAGTAACTCCTATTTGTGTGGGATTGTATTTCTATAAGTATTTTTCTTATTTTTAGTTATTTTCATAATTTTTTTATCTATTTTTTTTATACAAATTTGTAATGAATTAGATTGTGAGCAATTTTTTCATGATTGTGCAGCCCGTTTTGGATTGGTCAAATGAATAGGAGAGATTCATGTATCAGGCTATGTTTGAGAAGATTAGTTTTTAATTAAAAAGTTATTATAAGTTGTCATATTATTCTCTCTATATTTCTACACATTTCTTTTATAAAATGTTAAAACCTATTGAAAAAATCAATTCTCAAATAAGCTCTCAATTTATTTTTTTTCATCAATGTGAATTGTTTGTTGTTGGGTTGTTCTTCATTTTGCAATTTGTGTCGCCATCAAGCGCGGACCTAGGGCTAGGCATAGGTGGCTGTAACCCAACCCAAAATTTAAAAAATCTATAGAAATTTTTTTTCCCACCCAACCTAGCCTCCCAACCTTTCCCAGCCTAGCCCCAAATAAGGGCCAATAGTTTTTTGAGAAAAATTAGAAATCATGAAAAAAATTTCATGAAAATAATTATGAAAGATTTATGATATTTGGATTACCTTGATTAGTGTGTGGTGCTTTATTCTAAATGTAATCCAAAGGTCACAAAGCATTCATGATTATTTTCATGAAAGGTTTTTCATGATACCTAGCATTGTTGTAGTTTTTTTGTTTGTTTTTTAAATAGACAGCCCAATAGCTACCCAATACTTACCCAAAAAAATAGATAGGCAGGCCAATAGGCTTGTATTTGTTTAAAGAACAAATCTTTCAAAACAATCCTCACATCTTTCAATAGATAGGAAGCAACCCTCTCTTCGTCTTCTCCGTTGTCTCTAGTAGCCTACAGCAACACCACTTTCCTAACATTTTTTGTAAATGTAATTAACCAATTATATTATTTCGCTGGTTGAGAATGGAATTGATTAACAATGGTTTTAAAATTTTGTCTTTGTGCAACAAATATTATATTACTCTTAATTTTTTTATGATGCTGCCTTATTCAATGTTCTATATTACTCTTAGTTTTTTAATTTTGAAATATGTTAAAACTGTCATTCGCAATTCAACGGGGGATGAGTTTCTTGCCGATTGTTTGTCTCTCTACCTTGAATAAAACAGTGGGGACATAATTTTTGAATAACAACACGTGGCCGAGGTGTCACCGAAGTGTTAGCCGAGGTGCCACGTGTCCTAATCATGACGCCGAGATAATCTCGGCTAGGCCGAGGTTATCTGCGAGAATACCGGAATCCGAGATAAGCGGATAAGGGACAAGAGTCTTGAAATGAGATAAAACTTCAGTTTGGGTAAAGATGAGACTCTTAGAGAGTTTATCCTAATCCTACTGGGAGTCCAAAATTAGCAGTAATTCTAAGTCCATTCGAGCTAGGCTCCTTTTGGGACTAGGATTGTGTTGGCTATAAAAGGGAGGCACCCCCATGGGTCTAAGGTATGCTTTTGATATTCTGACTAGTGAGTTAAGCACTATTAGTTATCTTTGAGAGATATGGAGTACTGGCTTGATCATCGGAGTACCCCCGGGTGGACGAGCCACCGTCGGAGATTCTTCTTTCTATTGTAGGTCGTTCGGGCGTAATCTATTCTGCCGGTGCTCTCCAGCTGGATACCTGTTTGGCAGTGTGGTCGGAAAATCACCCGTACAGAAACCTTACATTGAAAATTGATCTAGATTTTGTAATTAATGAATTCGAATATTTAGAGACTCGTCAAGTACAACGTAATTAGATTGTTTCTAATTAATAAATTTAGATTATATTATTAAATTATCTTTTTTCTTATGTGGTTATACTTAAAATATATTGTATAATTTTACCTTAATATTAACCCACCCCATCGACGAATACTGGGTCCGCCCTTGATCACCATTTGATTACCATCCAGCAAGTATATTCATTGACAAATTATTGAAGCTTTATCTTGATTTTGTGTTTGTATTTGGTTCACCAAAGGATATCTCTGTTTGTTTTTTTTCCCCATTATTCAGATAATCATTTTTTCTAAAGAGTGGGTTTTTTTTTTGGTTGTCGTTGAAATTGAGTTATCACTGTTCGTCAATGCATTTAAATGAAACACAAGGTCTGAACAAAGTGTTTTGTTTTTATTCCTCATGTATGAAATTGTAGAATATATGAACTCATCAGATTTATGAAATTTTGATGTTTATGTTTCTTTCATAATAATAAATACAATGCGATTTTCATATTTCAAATGTTGTTGTTCATGTTTCAAATCAATCCGATGTGATATTCATATTTCAGATTTACACTCGCAGACCAATGGTTTCGGACAATGTGATTTTAAGATAAGTTCCATATTTTACATTTGCAACCCAATGTCTATTTCACAGCATACTATGAATAGAGTTGTGATATCCAAACACCAATACGGTAATCACAATTGGGGCTCAATCTTCTGTCACTTAATGATTTTAATAATATGATTTCATTATGATATTTTCATTGTGTGAATTAAAAACATTTGTTAATGTAAGATATTAATATATGCACCAGTTTTTAATTGTTGTTCAACCAATGTTTCTCAAACAGGTTATAATCTTCTAAATTTTAGCTCACTCGAATCTCTGAGTCTGAGTTTTCTGTCCCAATTTAAAATTTGACTTTCACCTAGCTAGTATTATACAGTAATTAAATGTTTTATTCTCTGTTAACGCCTATTACCATATTTACATCTAGAGGGTAAATGTGTCCATAACAATTACACACAGAGCTTTTATTTGCACACATTCATTTCACTCTGTGCACACACTTAATGATAATTATTTTTATTACAATTTTATTCCCAAGTAAAATTACTATTATGAACATCACACACAATTCAAATAAATATATTCGGAAGTTGAATGTTGAAAAAATGTAAAAAAATCGAAATTCTACTGTCGAAAGAAATGATAATTTTCGGAATTCTACTTCCGAACAAGTTGTTTATTTTCGAAATACTACTTTCGAACAAGTTATTTATTGAAAATGATGTGTATAAAGTGTAATGGGTGTGTGCAAATAGAAGCTCCCCCTCATGTATCACTAGAATTTTAATAGAAGCATCTCCAAAGGACTATTTAAAAGAGATTTGTTAGTTATTATAACTAACAATGGATTAATTAGTATGATAGCTATTTTAACAAAAATTTTGGAGACTACTATATTTGTAGAGTATTGAGAGACTCTTTAAGTTAGTTTGTGTAGATAAATATGTAAAATAAAGAGTAATGTTATAACACATAAATGAAAAATTAGTTAAGTAAAAAAAAAATCATACAATTTTTATATTTTAACTAATGAAAAATAAAAAGTAACATTAGCGTTACTCTCCTAAATGGGATTTAATAGTAAACACCCAAATAATATATTCAAATATAATTTATTTACATAGCAATCTTAAATATCCCCTTCAAAAAAATCTCAAATATTATTAAACATTGAAGCAAACACCAAATCTATTAAACCCTTACATTGGGTTGGATCAATTGGAATCTGGACCTACCTAAATTTATAATTGGATCTAAAAGTAAAAGAAATAAAATCCAGAACTAGGTTGTTAAAGTGGGCCAACCCTGATCCCACAATACATTAGTCTTGTTTGGTAGGGCTTATTTCCAACTTATTTCAGCTTTTAACTTAATTTAAGCTATTTTGATATGTTTGGTTCAGCTTAACAATACAACTTATAACTTTTTGTAAGTCAAAAATCAACTTATTCTTTGAGTGGGGGAGGAGAAACTTAATTTATAAGTCAAAAATCAACTTAGGTTCACAGTTATAAACTATAAGTTATTAGGCTATAAGTTATAATCACTTTCTCACAGCTCTACCAAACGGGGCCATTAGTAAAAAAACACGTTCACCCCAATATATTGGACTCTTTCTTTCAGCCAACCTTAGTTGGGTTGTGCTGGACTCGACTGATTATTTATTTAGAATGTTGGCCCATTTTGTTTTTTTAAATTTTGATTTTTAATCCCCAAAGACATTTTTTTAGAGAAAATTAGTGATAAATCCAATTTAAATGATGTTTAAGGCATTAAATTAAGTGAGTATTTTTTATTAGGGATAGATCCACCTTTTGTGATATAGTTTGGTGAAAAGCCCTTTTTATTGTTTTGAATGACGTTTTGTTTCTAATTTTACCCCTTAATTTATCTATTAACTTTCATTGGCTATCTGTTAAAAAAATTTCCCTATCTGTTGAAATTTTTTCCTATCTGTTCAATTTTTTGCTTATCTGTTTATTTTTTTAATCTTTTCCATTCAAATTTTCCTTATCTATTTAAATATTTATCCAAATAAAATTCTATCTGTCTAATTTTTTTGTCAATCTATTCAACTTTCCTTTTATCTATTTATTTATTTTTTTTTATCTTTTCAGTTCAAATTTTATTCCTATCTGTCAAACCAATTCTATCTGATGTCAAAATATTTTCTATATGTTGAAGTTTTATATATATCTATTGCAATTGCAAGAGAGATGAGAGAGTTATCTATTGTAATACCAAGCCAAACCAAACTTATTTATTAAAAAATTATTATCTGTTCAAGGATCTCTCTATCTCATCTATTCAACACAACACAAGAACAAGAAAAAATTGTGCGATCTATTTCATTTTCATCAACATCAATAATCAAAATAACTACAACTTCATATACATACACATCAACTACCAAAAAAAATAAAAAAAAATCTTGAGACAAAGATAGAAACATACACACATACATATATACATACACATACATACACATATCATACATTTGAAGAACATTCCAAAAAAAATCTAAAGAGACATATATACATATATACATATACATACACATACCATACATTCGAAGAAACTTCGAAGCTAAATACTTTTTTATCATCAACAGATCTGAGAACAATAGTGAGAGTGAGGAGACTAATCTGCTAAACCCTAATGAATCTGATTGTGAATCTTGCTATGAATCTTCTTATATAATGAATAAAGTTCCCCACATGTTTCAAATTCAATTCACAATTTTTAGATAGATAGATAGAGAGAGAGAGAGATCTACCTGAAGAAATAAATTATGCGGTATGGTCGGCGGTGATGGACGACGGATGATAACAACGACTCCATTTCCAGATCTGAGCGATCTGTTTGAAATAGCAATTGACAACAATGGAGAGAGCACATTAGCTTCCAGTCAGTCAAAGAAAAAGAGAGCTTTGAAAGTGCATGAGAAGAAGCGGAATGTGAAGACAAAGACATATCATACAAAAACAAGTTTACCAAATGCATATGCTGGTGACTTCCTACCTATATTAATGCCATTCATAAAGTTGATGAAGAATGTAGATGGTGATGAGAATTGTGGCTTTAGAGCTATTGGGGGTTTACTTGGTTTTGGAGAAAATGACTGGGTGCAAGTTATGCGTGATCTGCTACTTGAATTGAATAATCACAGAGATGAATACGTCATACTATACGGGTCACATGAGAGGGTTGAGAAGCTGACACACGTCATTTCATATTTTGGAGATAACCCAAGCTTTGATCGTTGGATGACTATGCCTGACATAGGACATCTTATTACATCATTTTATAATGTAGTCTTGTATCACTTGTCATTGCAACAGTGTCTCACTTTCTTACCTTTGAGATCACCGCCATTAACCCTGGCTGATCGTCGCGAGATTGCTATTGGATTTGTCAATGAAAATCATTTTGTGCAGGTATAAGTTATGAAAATAACCAAACATTATTGTCTAATATTTGTGTAATTGAAAATTTTATGTATTTGGTAAAGATACGTAATTTTTTAGATGTACGTGTAACTACTTTTGGAGGCCGGTCATCCAGTTCCTCCTATTACCGTGCTTTGGCAAGTTCACCATCACCCTTGTGCATCGGAATGAGAGAATACATGCGTTAGTTGCATTCAAAAATTCAAAGACAACATAGGACCTAATGTAGCTACTCGAGACACATTTGATGTTGTTGACATAGATTGATGTATTAGAGAGTAGTAATGACAACTTTAAGACATTAGTTTTTATGATTTACAAGCATGGAGTAACGAGATGGACATCATTTTGCCATTAGATTTTGTAATGGTCAGTTTTTTTTTTTTAAATAGAATATTATATGCGTTATATTTCTCTAATTTATGGAATGGATGTCATATTTGAACACAAAACGTAATGAAAATAATATTAACCAAGTGCAACTACTATTAAAAAGTAATAAGATTAAACAAGTATGTAAAAAAAACAAATAATAATATTAAGGCCTCGTTTGGGAACAGGCTAATTTAGTAACTTTTTGGCTATTTGGTTAAAATATGAGCTAAAAAAAACTAGTATGTTTGGGATGACTTTTTGACTTTTTACAAAAAAGATGTGCAAAAAGTAGAGAGAAAAGAGAATCTTTGACTTTTTGGTATGGGTTGTTGACTTTTTTGCTAAATTAATAACTTTTTGACTTTTTGACTAAAAATGAGAATTCCCAAACGAGGCCTAAATAGTAGTATAATCCATCCACACCATCACAAATTACATGTGTACTTGTACATAATCTAAAAAGTACATAATCCGAAGATAATAATAATATTTGTCTCCTTATACATCCACCAATACCATCAAAAACTACTTGTTCTAACATTATAAACTACTATCAACTATGTGACAGGCGAGTGTAATGTGCTCCAAAACGATGCGCAGTGGAAGAGCTGGGTGCAGATCGACCCTGAGTGGATATGCTGGGCGCAGCTTCACTAATGTGCTGATCTTGAAGAAGTTGTTCGATTGCATCAATTGCGTAGTAAAGCCTATCAGGATGTTGAACACTATCCACATAGCCAGCCTCAATGAAATGATGAGTACTTTGATATATCTGCATACACTGCATTACAAGAACAAATATAACATTATATACAAACTTGTAACAATTTACATAAATAATTTGCAATGTAAATGAAAAAAAGGATACTTGTGATTCTTGGCTAGGATACTGATAATGATGGATATTCGGGTCCACTTGAGAACGACGCGCTGGGTTTTGTACATACATATGGGTAATGGTTTGGTACCAATCCATGTAACTAGGAACGCAATTCCAAGTTTGTCGTATCGGTGTACTCCTCCTTCGATCAGATAACACATGGTTGTCCCATGCCTCCCAAATGATATCCAAGTATGCATACATAACATTGTAGCGTGGAGCTGTGGCTTCTCGAGAAGCACGCATAGGGCCAAGTGGTGGATTAGGGTTTGTTTGTACTCTGCCAAACTGTCTTAAAACTCTATTAGGGTGATATGGTTCAACTACTTCCAAACACTTTAAGCAACCGTGATAGAACGTAACTGGGTGACACGGATGGACATCTCTGTAACTCTGGTATGGGTCTCAAATAACCTACAAACAATAACAATTGTAAGATATGACAACTGTAAATTTTGTATGATATAGAATTCCAAATTTTGAAGGACTTTTTAACTTACATCATGTACATCCAACCTATCAAGTTCCTCTCGAAAAGTCTGCAACTGTGTCTCTTTACCAGACTCTCTCCAAGAAGTCCAACGGTAAACATGTGGCATGTCTTTAGTGTAATTCATATTCAAGTGTGGTCGGAATCCACAAAAGTGCTCATAAATCCATCCCTGTAGGAGTGTCATGTAACCGACTATTTGTTTCACGCCGGACCTACTAGCGTACCACATCTGTCTATATAAGTATGCTAATGCAGCAACACCCCAAGCATATAAAGATACAGTCGTCAAATCGGACAACAAACTCAAATAAATAATAGGGACCCTAGTACTAGTCTTGTCACTGAAAAGTGTACAACCCAACAAAAATAGCAAGTATGCTCTACTTGCACATGTAATTCTTTCTATTGAATCATTGTCTGTGACATTATGAGAGTGTGCCCTCAACCACTAAAGCAGCATTGAATTGCCTCTAGCACTAGATATCTCATGTCTGACCTCTTGCTCATCAATTTCCAAGGTATTAATTACTAATGCAATGGCCTGCCTTTCAAACAACTTACGCACACTAATAGATTTGCCTACAATAGGAAGCCCTAAGATAGTGGCGACATCATCCAATGTTATAGTCATCTCTCCAACAACCAAATGGAAGGTGTTTGTCTCCGGTTGCCATCTCTCAACAAAACTAGACACTACAATTTTCTTGATAAAGCGGTACGTGCAACGAGCTAAGTGTGCAAGTCTTGATATCTCCACAATGTTTACAAATGTAGCGTTGTTTCCTTGTTCCCACCATAGCCACAAACGAATCTTAGACGAGCGATTATGACACTTCAAGGGCCCTCTTTCATCAGCACCATTCCAAATAGTTGCGGCAACATGACTTTTAAAACTTTTAAGGATTAATGGATCAGTTGACCCTCTTGGAAATGGCTAAGTAAGGATATCTTCATTAATAATGTCAGCATCAACAGGGTCATCATCCATAGCAATATCATCCATGACTGGTACAGGATCATCATCCGTAGCAATGTGTGTGTCATCATCACGCACTCGAGCACGTCCACGTTCAGCATTCTCTAATTCACGGAGTCTTTTGTTCGAAGTTGTTACTGACCGATGTTGACTGGGATTGGCATCCATCTGCATACGGAAAATTGTTCGCATCAATTCAATATAGCATTTATAGTGATATGAAAAATAGCAAAAGGAAAAATAAGAAAAAAAAAACTATTTATTATATAGTACCAAAGTTCATGAATTTAATATGCAACCAAACTAAGCCTAGTTAAAGTTCAGTTAACAATTTTTTTATCTTGTTTTTTACCTTACCAACTTGGTTTGAAGCAGTTTGACTATATCAAATTAAGAATCAATTTGTGTTCTAGTTTGGCTACTTCATTGAACTCATAAATTAGAGGTCAGAAGCACATGACTCCATCATAAATGTTGAAAGTAAACTCATCATATTTTATGCTTCACTCATAATACAATTCATAACAAAGTTTCGACACATGCAAATGAAAGTGAATCAAATACCACAAAGCAGTAAAAAACAAACAGTGATTTGTTTATAACTTCTATCCAAAAACTAAAGTCAACATCTAAAGTACACATCTTTCGTATATATAACATACCGTGATATATATAAATTATCTCACATCTATAATTGTTAATCAGAATTGGGATTACTAGAAAAAACAAGAAAATTTCACAAGCTAGCATGAAGAAAGTTCACTGTCACAAAGGCTGCTTCTAGAGAAAATAAAATTTTATTAAAAACATAAATTTCAAATTCAAAACTATTTCTGATTCCTCTTATGATCACTTCATTTACGATGAAAATACCTACCATTATTCTTATAATTTCACAAATGACACTCACATCATTCATGTTATGAGTATAAATTACGTACAAAAATTTTACAAGTATATCTTGGTGGCCTATGTAACTTGGTCTAACAACAAAAGAAAAAGAAAAAAATAAGCATTCGGAACTTCAATGCCGAAAGAACACAATAATTTCGAAACTACAGAACCGAATAAATTTATTAAATTCGGAAGAGAACTATCGAAAAAACTGAAAATTTTCTAAACTATATAACCGAAATTATTTCTAAATTCGGAATATAACTGTCGACTATGTTATCTATTTTCGGTTCTTGAGTTCCGAATTTTGTGCACAAATTTGGCAAACCAGTGCCGGCATCCTCAAACAGTAACCAACATGGAAAAATTCTACGATTTCATGGCAATTGAGTGTAGAAAAATCTGAAAATGGTAAAATGCAATAACAAAATAATAAATGTAAAAACAAAATGGGAAGATTCCTTACCTTCAACACTGTTTTGGAGGTTTTCAATACAGGTTCAATGGAGGTCTTCCTTCCATGGATGTCTTCAATCGAGGTTTTCACTTCAGACAAAGTAAATGTTTCAGACTTTGGTCTTCAAAGATTCGCGTGGGTGGCAGTTCAGACTTTGGTTTTCAAGTCTTCAAACAGCGTGTGGAAAGGAAAGGAGGGGTCTGTGGTGTGTGTACAATAATATTGAGTGAGAATATAATTGTAATCTTAAATATGTAGACTGAGAAAATTAATCCATAAATAAATTAATAGGGATATGTATAGAGAAAATATATATTATGAGTTATCTAGGTGGGTGGAAATAGAATTTATCATGTATCACTAGAATTTTAATAGAAGCATCTCCAAAGGGTTATTTAAAAGAGATTTGTTAGTTATTATAACTAATTTTATATTATTTTACTCACTCCAATGGATTAATTAGTATGATAGCTATTTTAACAAAATTCTTGGAGACTAATATATTTGTAGAGTATTGAGAGACTCTTTAAGTTAGTTTGTGTGGATAAATATGTAAAATATAAAGTAATGTTATAACACATAGATGAAAAATTAGTTAAGTAAAATAAAAAGCATACAATTTTTATATTTTAACTAATGAAAAATAAAGAGTAACATTAGCGTTGCTCTCCTAAATGGGATTTAATAGTAAACACCCAAATAATATATTCAAATATAATTTATTTACATAACAATCTTAAATATCCCCTTTCAAAAAAATCTCAAATATTATTAAACATTGAAGCAAACACCAAATCTATTAAACCCTTACGTTGGGTTGGAATCTGGACCTGCCTAAATTTATAATTGGATCTAAAAGTAAAAGAAATAAAATCCAGAAGTAAGTTGTTAAAATGGGCCAACCCTGATCCCATAATTCATTAGTAAAAAAACACCCCAATATATTGGACTCTTTCTTTCAGCCAACCTTAGTTGGGTTGTGCTGGACTCGACTGATTATTTATTTAGAATGTTGGCCCATTTTGTTTTTGTAAATTTTGATTTCTCTCTCTCTCCCTCTCTCTCTCTCTCTCTCTCTCTCTCTCTCAATTCTTGGAGCAAACCAACAATATATCGATGAGATATGCCTCCTAAGTTTGCTATTTGAACATAGAGCCATTGTTGAGAATTTGACGAGATAAAATTATAGGACCCCTCTCTCTCTGTATATATGAGAATTTAAACAAATAAAGATAAAAAATTGAACAAATAAATTTTTTAAACAGATAAAACATTGAATAGATAGAAAATGTTGAACAAAATTTTTTTTGAACAGATAAAGTTTTTGAACAATTTGAACAGATATGTCAAAAGAAAATTTCAATATAAATAGGCAAAACTGAAAAAAAAAAAAAAAAAAATGTCCTCAAAAGCAACAACAGATAAATTTTTTGAACAATTTGAATAGATAGGTCAAAATAAAATTTCAATATAAAAAGACAAAACTGAAAATAAAATGTCTTCAAAAACAACAAAAGGTACTTCTTACAACAATATTTTACAAAGCGTGTATTTCTTACCAAAAAAAATTATCTGGTGGACCCAACGTCTCAACCAATCTTTATATTAGACTTATTGCCAATTTTCTCGATAAAATATTCCCAATTATAACTGAAATCAATTTTAGCCCTGATAAAAAACACTACAAAGTGTCCTAACAATCAAAATTTTGAATCCGTTGAATATTTAAATATTTTGAGCACGTCACTTGGGAAGAAAGTCTCAACGAGACTGTGCGTTTTCTTTAGCTAGTTTTGTGGTGGGATAATGAAATGGTGTTTTTTTTGAAAGAAAAAAAATTATATATATATATATATGTATAGGGGTGTTTGTTTGGTGGAAGTAGGACATATGATTGGACTCTATGTCTAACAAAGTGGATTATCTAATGTTTGTTTAAAAAAATAAAAGTCGGACTATTGGTTTGGTCGGACTAATAATCCCTATATGTGGAATAACTCAATCCCATGGAGGTCTGAGATAGAAATAGGCGGGCTGAGCCAACCTCCGAATTAGTTAGTTAAGTGACGAAATTAACCCTCAAATATATATAAAATTGATTTCTTTCATTTTTAAATTTTGTTTTTTAAAACATGTTGAATTATTTTAATCCTATGTAAATTAATCTCATGATATATAATTGTCTTCTCTTACTTTTTTTTTTTTTTTGGGCCCTTTTTTGTATTAGCAAAATGATAAATGCAAATATATTTCTAATGTCGTGTTTAAATAAAATTAAGTGTTTTTGTGAAATAACATAAAATATATTTAAATTAAATAAAATAAATTATACTTCAAATTTAAGTATTGTCATTGTAAACAATTTAAACAATATACTTCATAATTTTCAAATCAAATATGAGATTCACTAAATTAGGCATTTATATACATCTAATCACATGAGAAAATAAATATATGATACACGTCATTTCCAGCGAAATAGTTTAGGAACTATGTATCCCAAAACTATCAATTCATTACATTACAATCTCTCCTTATTTAATCCATCCAAACAAACATAACCATAGTTCTTATAGTTTGTCTATTGTACTAATAATTTCAAATGCCTAATTTTTGTCATTTAATTTATTATACAGTGTCAATTTAGTCAATGAATGACAGTTGTTAATAAATTAAACAGAAACCAATGAAAAATGTTAAATTAAGAAAGAAATGGATAATTTTAAATTTGAAAATTCTAACTATACGCCACATAAAATATTTGTACACACAATTTGTGTCATTTAGATATAAATTTTTGAAGAAAAAAAAACTAATTAGATATACATTATTTTTAATTGTTTATATCCGAACTATTATTTTATGTTCAAATTTTTTTTGGTAATGTGCAAATAAAATTATCATTTCAAGTTGCATGTCAACATTTCAATCATTTTAGATTCCCTCAAGTTGGATCAAGTTGGCCATCAAACTTTAGAAAGTGTTTGAGTTTGGTGGGTCTATTTTGATATCGATTTTGATGATCTAAAATGTTCATTTTATAGGACTCATTGAGTAAAATATTTACATAAAAAATAAGATAATCGGACATCGATAGCTATATGTTTGAATGACATTTGTTTTAAAAAAAATAGATAATAATTATAATTTTAAAAATAGTCATCAATTTTTGGTAATGCATATGTGATTCAAACATATAACTACTAATGTCCGATCATCTTATTTTTTGCATGAATAACTACTCAACGAGTCTTGAAAAATGAATGATTCAGATCACCAAAATCAATCTCAAAATGGCCTCCCTAAGCCCCAATACTCTCTCAATTTAAGATGGCCAATTTGAGATAATCCAAACTTATTTTTGGAGTGTGTACCATATGATTCACTTATGAGATTTATAGTTTTTGGTTATGAACTATTGAAGTGTTAGTTATGATTTGATCATGACTCATTGTTTGGTATTAGGTATAATTTATTGCGATGTTGATTATGACATATTATGATTTTTATTTTTGATTAAATATTCGACTATACATTTTGTGGTGTTTGATTATGAGTTATTATTATTAGTATTATTTTTAATTATGACTAAAAATAAATTTATTACAACATTTATGGTAATGAACACCTCAAATGCCAGAAATTGCGTATGATACACATCTGTTGAGAGTGTGTACTGTAGAATGACCCTTTGAAACTAGTAAATAAACTATTTTGCCCTTTAAATTGACATATTATAATAAAGGCATTTGGCCTAGTGATTGTGTAATACTTTTTGTGGTGTGAGGTTGTAGGTTCAAGCCCTATAGAGAGGAGTTTAATACTTTTTGTAGTGGTTTTTTTCCACCAAATTATGGAGTTGTATGTAATTAGTAGTGGTTGTTGAGCTCCGTGAGCTTTATTGATTTTCTAATTATTGCGGATTAATAACTTATTTAATAATGTAAAATTTATCATACTTATAATTAATATCCTATCGATTAACAAAAAAATAAAATTGACATACTGTTAAAATTTTAATTATAAAATTGATGTAATTAAATTATAAATGTTGAATTGATACAATACACGAAGTATAAATATTACGGGTATAATTTATTTTCCTTTTTTTTTTTTTTTGGATCGGCAAATGTTAGTTGTTAAATGTTAGATTAACACTTATAGGAGAAAATGTCCCCACCCTTGGCAAAGTATTTAAGTGCTTGCACTCCCTTAATTCAACCCTCTAAGGAAATTGAACCCATAACCTCTTTAAAACTAAGCCTTAAGAAAGATATGGTAACCTAGTTTGTTTAATTTATTTTCCTTCTTGTAGAAGATGGTCACTTAAAAAACCATTTTGCATGCTTTTGGTAATGAAGTTTCAAAACCCACAAAACTATCACGTGTTTGTTAAGGTTGTCATTTTTCGAACCTTAAAACGTTAGAAAAATTTAGGTTGCGTTTGGTTAATTTTGAAATTGTGATTCTCTTTTTAAAGTCGTAATTTGAATATAAAATTATAAATTAAGTTTTGAAAAGAAAAAATTTGTTTAATTATGAATTTTGAAAAGTATTTTGAAAAGTGTTTTTGAATTTTGAAAAGAACGGATTGGGTTTACCCAATCATCCAGCCGGTTGACCGGAACAGTGACATTTATTTATTTATTCTTTTTCAATTACAACCTGTTATTTGAAAAAAAATATATATATATATATATTTATTTTAGATATTTTTTAAATATAGAAATAATTTCTTTTAGATTTTTTATAAAAATAATTTAACAATCCTATCACTAACCATTTTCAACATTATATCATCAAAAGGGTTTTCAAAAGAGTTTTGAATTGAGTTTTGTATTGTGTGTTTGGTTATGAGTTTTGAAATTAATTTTTGAATTGAGTTTTATGTAATTTTTGAGTTGTGTGTTTGGTTATGAATTTTGAAAAGTGTTTTAAAAATTTTGCCTTTGAAATCATGATTCCAAAAGCAAACCAAAAAAGCGGCTCTATTTGGGATGTGGATTGGTTTTTTTAGTTTTTTGGTTATTTTAATCCGGAGCTAAAAAACATCGTTTGAGATATGTTTTTTTATTTTTTGGATTTTTTGACTTTTGTAAGAGAAAAAATGAAATAATTATAATTTAAATGTAATATTTTATCTTATTAATTTTTTTTAATCTATTTTATTTTTTATTTTTATTTTTTTTTAAAGACTATTTTAACTTAAAAAATTACATGGCAAACGAAGACTTTGACAGTCGGTTTGATTATGGGTTTGAAAACGTGATTCTAAGCCTACATTTGAACCCATCATTACAAAAGAGGACCTCATGTTTGGTTATGGTTTTCCAGACTTGATTCCAAGCCCAAATTTACTAGGGCTCCAGTCAAACAACTCCTCATTTTCTGCTGGATGTTCTCAGCTTTTCGTACGCATCCTTTGCTAGGAGTGAGCAGCGGATATATGGATTCGTCTAAATCTACTAAATCGAATTGATTCGTCGCATTTTGGACGGATGTGTAATAACGAGCGAACGGTTGCAGATTGATTTTTTTCAATCCGCCTAGTTTTGGATGGATGACGGATTTGAGGTTCCTTTGGCCCCAACCGAACTGTCAAACTACGAACATACCTAATAATTTATATGATTTTGTGTTTTCAATTTGTTTAAATATTCTATTTATGTTTTCAATTGAAAAAGAATTTAAATATTATGTTGAATATATTTTGTTGAAAAAAAATTTCAACTTAAATATATTTTTTGAATTGAAAAAAATAAATGTATTATTTATTTATATTTTTTTATTTTTAAATCTAACTCTAAAAATAATGGTTTTTGTTTTGAAAAACAGATATAGACGTAACAATTCAGAGGCATACAATTTCTACTACTGCTCTGTTCATAGTTTTGGTGGGTTGAATTATTTTTATATTTTAAGAACCACAAATTGTAATACTTTATGTGGATAAAACAGTCTATGATTGTAATATGTAGATGAGGCATGCAGTGATTGTAATATTTAAAAATTTTAAACTTTTTTTTTCTTTAGATGAGGCATCCAATGATTGTAATACTTTTTAAATCATTGACTGTAATATATATATATATTTTTTAAGGAAGTGCACAAGTTGAATTATATTGAAAATTTATAAAATTTTAAAGGGGAACTGACCCAAAGGTCCAAGCCCAACATATCCTACCCCGTTTAAGCCCAAAACAATTTTAGTACTCCATTAAGTCCTCAAATTAACAATAAGACAAAAATACCCACAATACATCATCCAATTTACACGCGCGCAACCATCACCCACGTCCCAAACATCTTAGACTGATCAGTACGCTGTCACGTCTCCGCCGTTCGAAATCGACTCCTCAGTCCTCCATCTCTCTTCCGTTCAACTCCATCGCCTCTGAAAACCCTAACCCTAACCAGAAAACGTAACAGTTCATCTTCATCACCCACAATCATCTTAGTCTGATCAGTACACTATCACATCTCCGCCGCTCGAAATCGCATTCTCAATCCTCCATCTCTCCTCCGTTCGATTCCATTCCCTCTGAAACCCTACCCTAACCACAAAACCAAACCGTTCATCTTCAACACAACACCAAGCCGTTCATATTCTCCAATCGGCGACTCTCAACAACACGAAGAACCATCACTACTGTGAAGAGATTTCATAGTTCCTGACTTCAAATTCACAAAAATGGGGGAAAAAAGTAACATCTCTCTTCACCTATTCACTATTTTTCATTCACATTTGTACATATTTCTTATATACACATTTTACATACTTCAAAATGTATAACCCTCTTTTATATATAATCCCATGTTTTCAAACATTCTACTCCCCTGTTTTTCAACATTCTAAAACACTTTTTTTACACATAAATCCCTATTTTTACACATTCAACACCTTATTCTTATTCTTGTTGTTCAATATTGGCGTCTCTTATTCTTATTTTTGAATTTTTAATCTTCTCATTGTTATTGTTGCTTTTTACAAAATACAAAGGGCTGTTACTATTGTTCATACTATTTATAAACTGCAACATCATAGTGTTTCATTTCACCACTACACAAGTAACATATCTCAATTTATTCAAACTGCAAATGAAACTGTAAAATTACACAGTTTAATCACTACTCAAAACAAGTAGATAACTTATTATAAAGTGCAAATCAAACTGTCAAATTATACAGTTTCGTAACTGTTACCAACAAAATACATATAACTTCATATGAAACTGCATATAAAACTTCAAAATTATACAGTTTTGTCACTATATTACTCATACCGTCCTGTCGCTTTCATTTTTTCAGAAACAGCTGTTGGAAGATATTGGAAGAAACAAACCCATATGCCCACAAATCCAATCAGGGATTTAACCATCTCCCCTTTTGAAAGTCCATCTCCTGTATCCATTGAAAAGCCACCACCATCTCCCCATCCACAAAAAACCAAACCACCACACCCAAAAACAACCAAACCCAACAGACCCCACCAAAAAACCCACAAAACAACCACACCACCAACAAGAAAAAGCCCAAGAACTGCACCACAGACCCCACTCACACAACAAACACCAACCACACCACAACAAGAACAAACAAAAGAAAGCCAACAACAAAATAAGAAGCTCCTCCGACCAAAAAAAGAAAGCTCCAAGAAAGCCAATCAAATCCCAAAACAAAAACCAAGGCATCAAAAGAAAAAAAAGCAGCAGTCCCTGCAAAGAGAGTCCAACAATTTAATTATCGTTCCAACATCGGAACAGTAATCAAACTGTTGAAGGGGGTCAAATTCACAAAAGCCCAACAGACAGAGCTGCAAAAAATCCCTTTTTGGCACCTCATAAATGCTCTCTCCTCAATACAACTGAAGGCCTCTTGGTGCAGATGCTACAACTCCATTGTAGCAGAAATGACAACACTCTACAACAAAAGAAAAAGATCATTTCTACTTGGCAAAAAGCAAATGAAACTCAGAAGCAGTGATGTGAAGCTCATTTTTGGTATTGACTGTGGAGAAGACAGCATCACCACCAAATCCTATGCAACACCAAAGGATTTTGAGCTTCCATTTTACAAACGAAGATGCAAATCAGTCAAGAGATTGGATGGCAAGTCTTTGGCCAAAATGTTTCAACAAACAAAAAAAGGAAAATCAACCAATGATCGTCAAGATCTTGCAAGGGTAATCACCCTTTACTTGTGCTTGAAACTTCTCATCCCCACAACAGGCCATACACTCAGTTGGAGTTTCCTCAACTATGTCGACAATCTCAACAACATTAAGAAATACAATTGGGTTGAGGCAATAAAAGACACACTGATGAATTCAATGGCAAATGCAAACAACAACCCAAGGCATGTCACAGGATGCGTCATGTTACTCTTGGTAAACACATTGCTCAACTACTTCCCACAAAAATATCAGACATCCACCTATTTTTAACTATCTAACATATTTCAAATTTTTTTTTTTAACAGTACTGGTACTGTGAGCACAGTAAACTCCTCCGACCATCCAACAAAGAAGGCTTCCCAAGGTTTATGAAATGGAACCTTGGCAGAATGTACTCCAAGTGGAAACACATCAGCCTTGCTCACTTTGAAAAGGTATTCAAACTCTTCTATACTATCATAGCACAAATCTATTCAACTCTCCTTGCACATTCATTGTAGTACAAATCATATTATGAAACTGTGAAAATTTTCAGTTTCAAAGAACACACTTATTTAACATCACTCATGTTATGAAACTGTAACATTTTTCAGTTTCCAAAAACATATTTTGACACTTAACCCACATTACTCACAGTACAAGAAACTAACCAAATTTACAGTACTACTGATATATGCCACATTGTTCCAATGCAGGTTAACCAAAGTCCTTTAACCCCAACTGAACAAGAAATACAGTTATTGCATATCAATCAAAGCACATCAACAGACTTTTCAGCAAAGAAATATGACCACAAAAAGGACAATAAGCGAAAAAAGAAAACAAAAGAAACAAAAAAAAAAAAAACACTTCTAGAGAGTGATGAGGATGACTTTCTCGAAGAAGAACATCATTCAGAATCAGAATCAGAATCAGAACAAGAAGAACAACAAAAAAAAAAAGAAAAGAAAGCAAAAACCACAAGAAGAACCAGAAAGTGATGAACAAGAAGAAAAGAGTGATGATGAAAAAAATCAAGTGACTGATGAAGAAGAAACTGAAGAAGAAGAAACTGAAACTGAAGAAGAAGAAGAAGAAGAAGAAGAAAAAGAACAAGAACCTGATGAACAACATGGCAATGATAAAGCAGAAGAAAGACAACAAACAAAAGGTGATCAACAAGAAGACCTTCACGAAGAAGAAGACCAACAAGAAGAAGTCAATGAACAAGAACTGACAAACCAACAAGAAGAACTGCAAGAGAAATCTGACATATTTCATGCACAAGGTAAACCATTGTCTAATACTAAAGCATACTGCAAAATTTCATTAAACTAACCAAAACACAATCCAACATTTTATAGGTCATGACCAACCACAAACACCAACCAAAGAGGATGACAAGGACAAGCTCATATCAGACATGAGAGCACAAATGCAAGAAATGGAACAAAAATTCATGGCTGAACTGCGTAAAAAAGAAGATCAACTGAAGGAAATGTCCACCAAAAAAACTGGCAGTCCCCAACAAAGATCCATGGTCAAGAGAATCAAACAAAAATCAAGAAAACAAGCACATCACCCAGATTTTGAATACCAACCAATGACCAAACCCAAAGAAGATGCAAAAAACAAGACACAAACTGCTGCTGATGTACCCAAACCAACACAGGGTACCGATGAAGAAAAAGAGAAGGAGAATGACAACAACAAAGAAGGTGCTCATGAAGCAAAACAACAGCAGAAAGAAAAGATGCAAGAGCATATTGGCCAAGAGAAAGCAGTTGCTCCTGAAACAAACCCAAAAGAGCATGCCAATCAAGAAAAGACAAAACTTCAAATATTGGAAAGTGATGATGATTTCCAGGAAGAATCAATCCCAAACAAGCCACTCACCATTTCATGCCGCAAAACAAACAAGGTTTGGCATAGCCTATCCAAAAAAGACCAAGACCAAATTCAACTCATCAACAACACACAATCAAGTGCTTGTGTCTGGTCTGGCAGCGAAGATGAAAACTGCGTATACTTTTCAGATATATGCAGATTGACCAACAGGGAACCCTTATATGGGAATGTAGGTCTCCAACTGCACAATTTTACAGTTTCTGTACATATTCAATAACCTATTCCACAAAACTAACACATTCTCATATATAACATGTTTCAGGTCATTGATGCCTTCGCAGAAAAACAATTGGCACTCCAACCAACCATTGAAGAATTTGAGAAAAACAATCTAGTCTTTGCAAGCAATCCATATTCAGGAAGATCTTACGTTTTCTCAACACTCATCAATGTAAGCAAAACTTAACATACCTTACAACTGCAAAATTTTCTACTTTCTCAACATGTATTACTACATAGTTTTATAACATATTTCAAACATATATATAACTTACAGACTCCACTACAAAACCAAGATCAAGCACTCAGAGAAAAACTCATCGACAACCATTTTCCAGAAGCAATGAAAAACAGATATATCCATTTCCCAATCAACCACGACAACCATTGGACAATTGTGGTCTTTGACAATGCTGATGGAATATGGAGACACTATGACTCTTTGAGACCTGCAAAAAATTGCCACAACAAGCACTTTGAAATTGCAAAACAAATTGTAAGTTAAAATAAAATTTCATACTTAGTTCCATTCCTTTACAAACATATCAACTCGCCACTATAACTAACAAAAACACCCACTAACTATTTTGTAGCAACAACATCAATTGAGATGGAATAAAGCATTACTCAGCAAACAGGGAAACATGTTTTCATCTCAAGAGTGCGAGACAGAAATTGCATCAATTGAGGAATGCCCACAACAAACCCCACACTCGTAAGATACAAAATCCATAAACTAATCTTCCAATATGCTAAATTTTGCAGTTTCACCTAACTAATTAACTTCATCTCAAACACTGCAGGAATGATTGTGCAATCGCCGTCTGCAATGTTATCAACCAATATCTCAACTGGCAACCTGTGCAGAAAAAACTTCGTCCAACTGAGTGGGTCAAATTTCGAGCACAAATCATCAATCAATTCCTCAATGATAAGAATCGATCCTGGAAACTCGAGCACTACCAAATGTTGACAAAGCATACCAAACGATAGAAATAATGAACAAACTTCTTGACAATACAAATTTTCAAGGGAACATATCTTTGTACCTTTTTTTTTTCTTTTTTTTTATAAAATTTTTCTTTTTTAACATGTGACAAGTACTTTATATACTTTTGGGAATGATCATTTTCTGGTTATTATGGTTATGGTGAAAATGATAGATGTTGTTGTTGCTCTTCTTCTCCTTATTATCATTATTGTGGATGTTATTCTGACTGTTTGCCTACTTGTTTCTGGTTGCATATATTTTCATACAGTAAAGGTTGTTTCTAATAATTCTTCAAACTGCAAAATTTTGCAGTTTCATCAGCTTGTTTCTAATGATTTTTAAAACTGCAAAATTATGCGGTTCCATCAGGTTGTTTCTAATAATTCTTAAAACTGCAAAATTATACAGTTTTGTCGCTATGAAATATCAACTGCATTTCAATAAGAAATTTTCAACAACCTTCTCTACATTCCATAAAAATTAAAAACAAAACCAGACTGTTACAAAACAATTTCAATAAGTAAAGAACACATCAACAAACAAAAAACAATTCAACCAACTTTATTCATTACTTCCATAATACCAAGTATCACATTTTTTATTCTCATAATTCCTCAAATTCAAATACAAATAAAAAAGAATAGATTGTGGCCTCAAATAGCAGCCTTGCACGTCTTCTTATTGTGATTCCCATATTTCAAGCACCTCCCACACTTGATTTGCTTCACATTCTCACCCCTAGAAGGTATCCTCTTCTTCTTGTTCCGCCCGGGCTGCTTCTTCGTTATAGGAGGTTTGATAACCGAACTACTGGCACCATCAAAACCAAATCTCTCACTTGAAGGCACTGGATAAACAGATTCCTTGTATGACTCTCTAAAACAATCTACATGAAAAAAAGGATCAATGAAATCATACACATCTCTACCACTACTACGCAAAGCATGCACAGCATGACAACAAGGAAAACCATTCAATTGCCATTCATGGCAAGAACAAGTCTGTCTACCAATATCAACATAAAAAGAAATAGAAGAATGAACCTCAAGCACAGTATCACTAGCAACAATCACATCCCAAGACTTAGCTAGCTCCAAAGAGTCCACCAACTTCTTTTCCATAACTGGACACAATTTCGTACTCCATCTTCTAGATTCAGCTCTTCTATCCGACAATTGAGTCATGATTTGAACCCTAATCATATCAACCATACAAGTAATAGGCAACTCACGAGCCCCACCAATCCAATTATTGTAAGACTCGGCAGCATTAGATGACATCTCACCATATCGTTTCCCTCTAAAAAATGCATTGGCCCACTTATCATTTTGCAAACCATCCAACATACTATCAACTCTACCATTCCCAGCAATACGCCTCAATTTCTCCATATAATGTTGGAAAGAAGCAACCGTTGGCGCATAAGCACATTTGACTAATATTTTCATCAAACACAGCTTATAGGTAGTACGAAGTCCCACCAATTTGTCAATCAAATTTCTCTTCAAATGATTCAAGCAATAAGCATGATGTGCATTGGGGAAAACCACCGAAAGAGCGTCTAGCAATCCATGTTGACGATCCGACACAAAAGTCAATCTCCGGCCTGAACCAACAGCCTTTAACAACTGACTTAAGAACCACATCCAATTATCTTGATTTTCAGCGTCAACAATCGCAAAAGCCAAAGGAAACAGACCTGCAAACAAAATCACATGAAACTGCAAAAATTAGCAGACTCACAATACAATAACACACTGACAAACCAAACCTATACTAACTGCAAATAAATACATACCTTGATTACCATCATTTGATGTTGCTGCAAGCAAATGCCCCTTGTAACGTCCCTTCAAAAATGTACCATCAACAAACAACAACGGACGACAAAATTGAAAGCCATACAAACATCCATGAAATGCCACAAACAACCTCCGAAAACACCCACTACTTTCATCCACATCTAATTCAAACACACTTCCTGGATTCGTTCTCATAGCTGTCTCAAGGTACTATCGAAGCTGGTCAAAAGAAGTTGCAAAATCACCAAACAACCCACCTCTTGCCTTATCAACTCCTAACCATGCAACCCGATAAGAAACATCTATACCATATTGCTTCTTCAACTTTTTTTTAACTTCAATAGGACGAGTCAAGGGATTATCACTAATATCATTTTGCACAATATCAGACACAAGTCTAGAACCAACCATTTTGCTACAAGATCTACGAGCCACAACCCCACAAGTATGCACATTATCCAACTTCATTATAAAAAAAACACCGGAATCCATCAACACCCTTCCATGCACAAACCATTTACAACCCGTAGACGACTTCATCACACATTCAGCGGTTACTCTTGTTGCATCGTTCTTCAAATAATTCACTGCAAAACCACACTCAACTGCACACTTAGCCAATGCAATGCGGAATGCCGGCACTCTACCTTCAAATTCTTGACCAACACTATGTATAATCCCCTTCCAACTAGCAGACAACAAAACTCTCTCTAGTTCTGGATAAAAACTACGTAACAAGCCACCAACATCATCACAATTATTCACAAAAGAACTCTCACAAGTTACAGAATCAATCCTACAAGAATTACCATCATCAACCTCCACAACTCTCTTATCCCCAACAATAACATCAACAACATGACAACCACTACCACCTACCATTGACAGCATATTCCCCAAATCATCATCACATTCAACAATACAATTAGAATATTCAGGAACAGAGAAAAACAAACAAAAGTTGCCAACACTCAACTCCTTGAACTTCGCACATATTTTTTCAACAACTTCATCATAACTACATCCCTCACTAATCTTGATAGCAGCACAACAATTACTGTATTTGCACATTAATATGAAACACCCCTCCATACTACAAAATCACAAACCAACAAACAATTGTTCACCTATTCCAAACTGCAAAATTATACAGTTACAACATATCAATACCAACACTGCACAATTCACAATTCCAAAATACAACTTCAAAATACATTACACTATACGACAAACAAAATCAAAATCAAACAAACAAAATTTCCCAAACACAAACCACATACCACGCAAATTTGCTTATCTATATATACATACATATATGTATCAACAAATACAAACTACATACACACACAGACATATATATATACATATATATGTATATCTATGTATCGACACATACATACATACACATACATATATCTATCACCAGATACAGAGAGAGAGAGAGAGACAACGTACGCAAATATAGCCTGTACACAGAGATTCAGATCGCACAACCAGATCAACCTCACAGCACAATCAGATCGACCACACAGCACAATGAGATCGCCACAACGAACAGAAATCGAGATCGCAGAGACGAAGATTTGATTTCCTTTTTTTTCACGCAGCAAAAATTTGATTTCTCACGTATATATAGATCTCAAAACAAAGGGTAATACAGTCATTTAAAAATACAAAAATAAAAAACGGGACCTCTGGGTATAAAACTTAAAAAATTGTGGACTCATTAATCTATTAAAAATAAATTGGGATTAGAAGGGAAATAGATCTCCTACATAGGACTACATGGTAATTTTCCCAATTTTAAACTACTAAATTGATTCGCATCCATTCGCTAATCCGTCAATCCGTTTAATTCATATCCGCCAGGTTGACGGACGGATGCAGATTGATTTCCTTCAATCCACTAATTTAACGAACAAATGATAAATTAAAATTCCCGTAACCGCATCTGATCCGCGCCCGCCACCACCCTCTGCTTCGGCTTCTCCATTCTCTGGGGCATCACGAGCCAAAGAAGATAAAGCTGAAGAAGATGTTTCACGAAGAGGAGGAATAAATGCAAAGAAGACCAGATTTATAAATGTGGAATTGACTTTTGCGTCCAAGACACAACTACTAACTTTTAGGACAAATTAAATATGTAGTTTTTATTGCGTGCAAGACACAACTACTAATTTTTAGGACAAATATGTAGTTTTTATGGATTTTTTTAAAAATGTTAATTTGAACTTCCCAATTTTAATTGTGTCAATTATATTTTTAAATTTTTGTCAATTTAGTTTAACAGCTCCGATATGAAACTCGAAATTTAGGGGCACTAATGCCCCGAATTTCTATATAAGGTAAAAAAAAAAAAAAAAAAAAAAAAAGTTACCAAAACCGGAAATTAGGGGTATTAGTGCTCCCAATTTTAGTGCCACAAATCATTTTTGTTAGTTTAATTGATACTATCATTTCATAAATTAGATTCAATTAAAAGATAAAATAATTCATTTACTCCTCTAATAGTGATTGTGAAGTTGACGTCTAAGTTAAAATAGTAAATTTTCTTTTAAAGAAACCATTTTGCTTTTCTTTTTTTTCTTTTTTTTTTTAATTTTAAATATTATCTCTTTGCACTCACAACATATTAGTAGAAAATCTCACCGCACCTATATCAAGGCCAAAACTAAAGTCTCCGCATATTCTAGGTACTAAGAAATATATTTAATTCCAACAATAGATTATGGAAACTCAAACTCAGGTTTTGAGTGAAGAAATCAAAAATATTACTACTAAACTAACCGTTATTGATTTTTACTTAGGTTACAAATTAGATTAAATTGACACAATATAAAAAAATAAAATAATAAAATTAATTAATCTTTTTTATTTCGAGACTATGCCCCTTTTGGGAGCATATAAATAAATTGTTTATTGGCTTATTAATTTATTTCAGTCAAATTATCCCTATACTTTTCTATGCATATTTTTGTAATAAGCAAAAAAATCAACTTGTTCTTCGTATTTTTTTTTGTCTTTCGTGATTTTTTATAATCTTAATTATTTATATTTTTTAAAATTTTGTAGATCCACATATTTGTGAAAAATTTATAAAAAATTTCACTGTATATATAAAAAATAAAACCTCCAAACAACCCTGAGAGCACCTCCACCCGATACTTCAAATTTGATGCGACTTTCTAACGATCATATTTTGATATTAAGTATCAACTCCATCCAATATGCTAAATGTTGAGCTGGCATTTGGTATGAACTCAACATGTCAAATTTGACATGCTCCAAATTGATGCCAAATATTGAGTCCACTTAATAAAATAATTTTATTTACTTAAAAATAATCGAATGATAGAAAGCAAAATAATTTGAGAATGGAGTTGTATTTTGAATTTGTGAGCTGTTGAATAATGATTTGAGAAGAAAAAATTTGTTTGTTTATGAGTTTTGAATTTTTGAAATGAGTTTTGAAATAAGAAAAGTTGTTGGTTATGAGTTTTGAAAAAAAATTTAAAACTTAATTTAAAAACTTATAACTCATAACTAAACACACAACTTAAAACTCTATAGAAAATTCTATTCAAAATTCATAACAAAACTCTTTTTAAAATTTAATTCAAAAAAATAATTTTTTTATTTAAAAAAATTCAAGAAATTTAGAAAATATTTTTTATTTAAAATATAAAAAATATATATTATTTTTTATTAAAAACAAATATTCAGTTAGTGTTTTAAAATTACTTTTGATTGTATATTTAATTGACATTTTTTTAATTGTTTTGTTTAAAAATGTTTTTTATTTTTAAAATTTACAGTGACAAATTTATTTTTATTTAATTTTTTTTGTTAATTTTAAATAAATGGCTAAATATTTTGTCATTTTAGTATAAAAAAATAATTTCTATATTTTAAACATATAAAAAACAAATTTTTTTTTTTTCAAATAACAGGTGACAATTGCAACAAAAAAAAAAATTGTTCTGATCAATGCTTTGAAAATCAGACCGGTGAGCGAAGCAGAAAAGGGACCGGAAAGACGGATCACCGGTTCAACAGTCGGGTCAAAGCGGTCGAACCGTGACGTCATAATTAATATTTTATAATTAAAAAATATTACTATAAATTATAAATAAATAAAAATATTTATAAATACTCAAATAAGAATAAAAATTATTGCATAGTATTTATTAATAATATTTAATAAAATCATAATTGATAAAAAAAAAAAAGTCACTTGTTTTAAAGAAATTAAAATTTTTAAACATTCCCTCCAAACAAATTGATTGAATGCTAGATTTAATTTTGGAGAGAAATGAAATTTTCAACTCTCCATCCAATCAATATGTTTCAAATAATTTGATTAAATCCCACAAAAAATTTTGTAGGTCCTCTTTGAAAAATCTTTTCCTATAAATAGGAATAGACTTTCATAATCTTCTCAAACTTCCAATGAGACTCTTCCTTGTGAGAGGAGACTCTTGAAGCAAGAATTTTTAGTCAAAAATTTGAAATATATATATATATAAGAAAAAAAGTAAAGAAAGAAAGAAAAAAAAAATGGTCCGACCCTCAAAACCTAGTCCGGGTCACCGGTTTTGCCGGTTCGACCACGCGGGTCTTTTGGTTTTTCATTTCTACACCAGTTTTGCACCAAGTCCGATTTTAGGGGGTTGACTGGACCGGAACAATGCCCAGTTCCCGGTTCGACCGGCCAGTCTAGTCCGGATTTCAAAACATTGGTTCTGATCAACCCACATTACGTTCAGGGGGACGACGGGTAGACCCAATCTTAAAATTCAAAATTTAAAAACTTACTCTATCAAACATGTTTTGAAAAGAATTTTTAAATGTGGATGTGGAATCAATTTTTAAAAATTACATCCAAACATAGCACTGAAATAGGAGGGTGGAATTATACCCCTAAATCAAACAAAGCCTAAATTTTTAAAAAAAATGAGTTTAGAAAATAGTAACCAAATACGTTTTGAAAAAATTATTAGTTAATTTTGGGACATCATGTGACCATATCTAAACCAATTACAAATTTTATGTCTTTTTATATTTGTTAATCATTATTTCCATCAATCACAATACAAGTAGAGTGCTGGACATTTTTTTTTTTTTTTTTTGGCTGGACTAACTAATAACTTCTCATAACTTTGGATTATTTTAGAAACCAAGTTAAAATCTAATTTTTTAAAATATATAAAAAAATAAAAAATAATATAATTTAAAAAAATTAAAAGTCAAAAAAAATATTTTTAACCTCTTTCTCGAAAAAGGCCCATTTATTTATTTATTTTTAATCTTTTCAGGATGTATACTAGCTACATTTCCAATCTTATGTTTTAAATCCTCTGTCATCCGAGTAGATGGATTGAGACGTCTAACCACTCAACAGAAATACATTAAGAGCAATCAATGAGCAACACGTGGTTTTCGCCAATCAAAAAGTCCATCCTTCTACTTATGCAGCCCAACGTCTCTTGAATCTTTTTGAAATTTATAAGGTTTGTTTGGTTTACATCTCTTGATTCTTTTAGAAATTTATAGGGTTTGTTTGGTTTGATTTTGAGAGATAAATTTTTAGAATAAATTTTAGAGAAAGAATTTAAATTTTTTTTTAGTTTATTTGATTGTATATTTTGAAAATAGTTTTAAAGTATGGGAGTTTAAAATGATTTGATATTTTGTTATAATTATAGAAATGTGTGTGAGAGAAAAAGTGATTAAAAATAAGAGATGAGAGAGAAAAAATGATTGATAAGGAGAGAGAAGAGAAAAAGTGATTTTAAATTTTTTTTCCAAAATCACTAAATCAAATAAAATTTTAGAAATTTTTTTCCAAAATTTTTTTCTAAAAAACAAACCAAACAAGGCCCGTCTTCTTTGATTTTAAAAAATTGTTTTTAAATGATTTTTTTTATTATTTATGTTTAGTGAATTTCTTTAATATTTTAATTATTTTTTTATATTTTTTTAATTACACTTAATCTAAATACATATAAAAAATAAAATAAATTGACTAAAATATTTTAAAAAGTAACTAAAAACAAATGAAAATTTGAATAAAATTTGTTGCACATTTTTGTTCGGATTTTCTTTGTTTTACTTTTTAGATGAATTTAATCTTGATGTATCTACAAACTAAAAAAATGTAAGTAAAATATGAAAAAAGTTTAATAAAAACAAACGAAAACTTGTTTAAAAATTCAAACTAAAGTAAAATTTATATTTTCAAGTGTTGTACAAATTGTGTAATTAAATAAAATAAACAAACATATTCATATTTAATAAATTACAATACAGAACAAGAAAACATACTGAAAATTATAACTAGATTGAATAGAAATACATAATAAGATAAAATGAAGAAAAGATAGCAAACCGAAACCTATGTGGTACCACAGTCTCCTTAAAACAGATTCGTCGTCTCACCGTAGGTGCTGAAGGTATATCGGCGTTTGTCTCCCAGCATACAACGGTATAGACCCGTTAATGTAGAAGCACCTTCTGTTTGGCTCCGGCAAACTGACAACGGCATCACTTTCTCACACAGAAAGAATATATCATGGACTATAATTTGAGAGCAAAAATTTTGTGTTGAAACTAAGGAAGGTGTCCTCCTTTTATACACAATGAAGGAGAGAGGATAAGCCTCTAGCCATGAAGGCTGGCAACAAATGTAGCCCATTACCCCTGTAAAACTAATGAAGTAATGCACAAAACTGATGGGGAATAAGTGTGTGAGTTACACACTCTATATACACATGTGGAGTAATACGCACTCTACAGCCACCAAACAAACCTGACCTAAAAAGATTAGGTTGGTGGACTACCAATCTAACCCAGTCCAAACCTAACCCATTCCAGCAAATCTCAAGCCTAAGCCTACGCCTAAGCCCAAGCCCAAGCCTTAAGCCCCAAGATCCAAGATCCACGACCCCCGGATCATGAACCCGATCAAGTTCGGTTTGGGCGGGCGAGCGGCGCGTGCGTGTGGCAATTTTTGCATAATTAACTTGGACCATAGTTTTGGCCCAAGCCCATCTTTGAAGCATCCATAACTCCCTTCCTTCGAAAAATTTGGATGCCCCAAAAGGCTCATACCCTTATGAAAATCTTGATATTTAAATACACATTAATGCATTCCTCTATAATCAATGTGGGATTAGTAGTTATACACAATTCTCAATACCTCATTCATGAGGCCAATTTTATGGGATAATTTTTCGTTAAATTCTTAATGTTTTTTTGTCATTCTTTTTATAGTGTAAAGATCTTGTTACAAAAAATCTAAACCTATTTGATCCCATCTCAACCAATGGTTGAGACCTACTTTGATTTCACATTAAAATCAGCATAAAATAATTTTTTCAAACAATCTCCCACATGAATAAAAATTGACCAAATAAAGAAAACAGACAACGTTTACGACAAAGACTCAGAAAGAGAGTACACAAACTAACCCTGCATTAGAAAGGGTAGTTGTCACCTTTCGTAGTGAAAGTCTATCGGAGTTACTAGCTGACTAGTGAATGTGATGTCTTGAATTGTTCTGCCGTTTGTGTAAACCGAGACAATAGACCTCACATAAGAGTTAGTTCAACTATTGTTCTTATTCTCACTGGCTTGTCCAATATGGCCCTAGAACACTAGCCTAGTTCAATGAGTGTTTTAAAGAATTCGGCCTTATCAATTTTTGAAGAATCAGCCCTACCTCGTACTCACATAGGTGACCTATATAATGTATCGCTTTATACCACGGTTGATTATTCATATCACTTAGGTCATTAAAAGCATTAACTTAACCTTTCACCCTCACAGGGTATCATTGTACAAAGAATTGGGTAAGAGGATTTACCTCTTCAGTGATTCTTCTGTTACACACAGTTAGGTTGTCCCTTTGAACCCAGATCTTGGGATCTCCAGTTAACTAAGTTAGGTTTTCCATTTCGGTAACATTACTAAAGGCCTTAACCCCATTCCTCTTGACGACGTTTCTACTAACTCTCGAGTTAACCCTTTAGTTAGCGGATCCGCAATGTTGTTCTTAGATTTTACATAGTTTAGAGAGACAACTCCATAGAGAGTAGTTGTTGTATGAAATTATGTCTACGGCGGATATGTCTAGACTTTCCATTGTACATATTATTTTGTGCCCATCCAATCGCTGATTGGCTATCATAATGAATACAGATAACTAACACAGGTTTCGACCAACGTGGAATATCTTCAACGAATTGGCGAAGTCATTCAGCTTCCTCAATTGCTTTATCCAAAGCAATAAACTCAGATTCCATCGTTGATCTCGATATACACATTTGCTTGGAAGGTTTCCCAGACACGACTGCCCTTCCGAGGGTAAACACATAACCACTAATGGATTTGGAGTATTTTATATCAGATATCCAATTAGCGTCACTACACCCTTCTAGTACCGCCAGGTATCAGGTATATAATGCAGCTAAGGCTGGGTATAGGGTTATCCGACCTGCACAACTCGTCTATCCAACCCTACCCACACACGTATTGGCGGTTTTGCAAATACAATAAAGTAGGGTGCGATTTGAAATATTTCAATTTTTTTGGGTTGTGGGCGGGTTGCGAGTTTGACCCGCACCTGCCACAACCGACCACACTTTTCATTTTTTTGGAAAAAAGCTGGACCGTTCATCTATTCCATCCATAGATGATATTTTTTGCCCCAACCTAAGCAAAACCAATTGAAAACAAAACCCTAATCTCACTCTCTTATCTCACTAACTCACTAAGACTAAGAGAGAGCTCTCTTCATCTTCTCATCTCTCTCTCATTTTTCATCTACGCAACTCGCACGCGACGATCAACCTTCGCAATTGACTCTTTTTCTCTGGCAACTTTGAGGTAAGGCTCTCTCTGTCTCGCTCTCTCTCCTCAATCTGTGATTTGTATCTCTGTCTCGCTTTCTCTTCCCGATCTGTGTTTTTTTTAGGCAATCAGATTTGTCTCACTCTCTCTCGTTTTTCATTTGCACAGCTCGCATCGATCGACCTTCATCTTCTCATATTTCTCTTGTTTTTCATCTGTACAGCTCACACGCGACGATTGACCTTCGCAATCAACTTTCTCTCAAGAAACTCTGAGGGGCTCTCTCTGTCTCACTTTTTCTCCCCGATCTGTGATTTGTATCTCTGTCTTTCTGTCTTCGTCTTTCTTTTTCTGTCTGTCTCTCTCCCTCCCAGATCTGTCTCACTCTCTTTTGTTTGAAATTGTTTGAATTTTTTGAAATTAAATCTATTTAGATTTGTCTGTGTTTTTTGTTTTTGTTTAATTTTTTGGGGGAGTTTGATCTTTGTAATCTAAATCTGATGGGTGGGTAAATCTGATCTGATCTTTGTAATCTAAAGTTGTTTAGATTTGTCTCACTCTCTCGTTTTTGTTTAATTTACTTACTCTGTTACTTACTCTGGGTGGGTGTTATTGAATCTGAATTGAAATTGAAATTGAATTTTTTTTTTTGAAATTGAATCTGAATTTTTTTTTTTTGAATCTAAATTGAATTTGAATGAAATTGAATCTGTGAATTTGAATTGAATTTGCTATTCTGCTATTCTGTTATTTTTTAAATTGAATTCTACTATTCTATTACTCTGTTAATTACTTACTCTGGGTCGGTGATATTGAATCTGATTTGAAATTGAATCTGAATTTTTTTTCAAAATTGAATATGATTTTTTTTTAATCTAAATTGAATTTGTGGTATAGTTTGAATGGAGGATACTATTGAATCTCCCGTAGTGAATCTTTTATCTCCGAAATCCTCTAATTCTCAAATAAATCCCCCCTTAGCCTAACCCGAACTTGAACCTATGCCTTTTAGACCCCCAAAGAGAAAGAGTGAGGGTGGAGGGAGGAGAACACCATCCATAGTTTTGGATCATTTTGATAAGGTTTTTGGGACCGATGGGAAACGTAGAGCCGTATGCAAATATTGCAAGAAAGAGTATTTGGCTGACTTTAGACTTCATGGGACTAGCAATTTGAGAAGTCATTCACCCAATTGTAAAGAATATCCAAATAGGGATAAAGATGGTCAACAGACATTAAATCTTAAACCGAAACAAAATGAAGAGGGTGTTGAGGTTGTATTTTTGATACTTGTAAAAGGTCTCTTGCGGAGATGGTTGTCACTGATGAGTCATCATTTAGACTTGTAGAGGGAGTTGGGTTTAGAAGATTTTGTAATGTCATGCAACCCAAATTCACACAAATTCCCTCTTGTCATACCATATCTAAAAAAGTGCTTAACATATTCAAGAATAAAAGAGATAAGTTAAAGAAGGCCATGAAGGGTCGTAGAATTTGCTTTACTACGGACACTTGGACATCTATTCAGAATTTGTGTTATATGTGTTTGACTGCTCATTTCATTGATGATAACTGGAAACTTCAAAAAAAAATCATAAATTTTCAACAAGTTGAAAATCACAAAAGAGAAACATTGGGTAGGAAAATTGAGTCCTGTTTGATTGAGTGGAAAATTGATAGCATATTCACCTTAACAGTTGATAATACTAGTTCTAATAATCTTACCATTCAATATTTGAAAACAATAACCAAAGATTGGAAGGGGACTATTTTGCAACATGAGTTTATTCATATGCGTTGTTGTGCTCATATTCTTAATCTCGTTATGAGTGATGGGTTGAAAGAAATGGACGATTCTATTGCCAACATTAGACTTGCTGTGAGATATGTGAGGTCTTCTCCTCATAGGCATGATGCTTTTAAGAAGTGTACGGCTACACTCAAACTTGATTCAAAAGCTCTTGTATACCTAGATGTACCAACTAGGTGGAACTCCACCTATTTGATGGAGGCCGCCGAAAAGTATGAGAAGGCTTTTAACCGCTTGAAATTTGTGGATTCCAATTTTGAACCTTATTTCAAGGATGCTGATGGTGGCATAAGGAGAAGTCCGAATGAGTTGGATTGGAAAAAAATGTAGATTGTTCTTGAGGTATCTAAATTATTTTATCTTGCAACTAAGAAGTTTTCGGGGTCTCTCTTTGTTACTTCCAATGGTTTTTACAAAGAAATGTTTGTTATTAAAAGCAAAATTAACCAATTAATTTTGAAGGAGGATGATACTTTGAGCACAATGGCAAAGACTATGAAACAAAAATTTAGCTAGTATTGGGGGGATGGAAGTAAGATCAATTTGTTATTGTATGTTGCGGTTGTTCTTGGCCTTACCAAAAAAATGGCATACTTAGAGTTTTGCTTTTCAAATTTATTTCTTGGAGATAATAAGAAGGTGGAAGATATGGTAAACAAGGTTAAGAGTTGTTTGAGTCGTTTGTATAGCCATTATGTCACACTTTATCATTCGAATGAGAAACTTCCAAGTGTGAGTGAAGTTGTGAATGTGGTGAAAAAATGATGATGATGATGATCCTTATTCTTTGGTTGACTCCTAAATTAATTCCTATTTGGAGAGGCGATGCACTAGTGGATCTAAGTCGGAATTGGAACAATATTTGTCCGAGGTTGAACATTTTGCAAAGAATCAAACATTTGAGATTTTGGATTATTGGAAGGTGAATGCAACCAAATATAGAGTGCTATCGCTACTTACAAGGGATGTGTTGGCCATGCCTATTTCTACCGTTACATCAGAGTCGGCTTTTAGTACCAGGGGGGCGTATTCTTGACCCATTTCATAGTTCACTCTCGCTTTCTATGGTTGAAGCTCTTATATGTACTCAAAATTGGCTTCGAAGTAACCTTCCAACTTCTCTGCGAAAGGCGATGGATGATGTAAAGGAATTTGAGAAATATGACTTGGGTAATATGAGAATTTATTTATCTTCATTTTTTTTTGTATTGTTCATTTTGTAATGTAAATTTTATTGATCTTCTCTTGTTGACTCCTAATTAGGTACTTTGGAGTCAAACGCATCTTCAAGTTTAACCTATAATGTTGATGTTAATACTCTAATTGAACTCTAATCCATATGCTCATTGGTAAATTTTTGATATACTCAACACATTTTCTTACTATATTGAGATGCAATATATAGACATTTGTTTATCTTTTTATTACTTTATTCTTTTACACTTTTTTTGTCAAAGGAATTATGAAGATTGAAGATTAAATTTTTTATTTTTCAGTTTGTTTTTGTGCAGGGTTCATCAACCAAATGCATGGAATTGAAATTTTTGGAACTTGGATGTGATTTATGATGATGGAGTTTGAGATATTGTGTTGTAAATGTTTTTTATTTTATTTGACAAAAATTTTATTTTATTTTATTTTTACATTTTGGATGAATGTAATAGTTAATGAAGTTTGTTTAACAACAAAATTTTTTTTTTTTCATTTTATTATTGCATTTTGGATGAATGTGTAGACACCCCATTTTTGACCGCCCTTAAGACTTGGGCGCCACTGATTGCTTACTCGATGGTGCAGGCTATTCAGTACAAAGGTTCGATTTCTTCGGTAAGAGGAGCGTCAAATCCCAACCTCACACCCAATTTGTGGACCAAAATGATTTTGACCAAAGATTTTAGACCTTAAAACCCTCTCTTTCAAAATATTTTTGGAAAAGAAGTTTCTACGATGTTCCGAGGCTCGCATTTCGTTAAATGTTGTGCTTTTCGATAAACCGAGCAAGGACAAAGTGGAAATGAATGAAAGAGAGATGAAATCTTTGGAAAATCTTTCAAAACACCTTGTTTAGGGGTTTGGAGTTGAAGAAAAGAGGAGATGAGAGAAGAAAACTAGTTTGGGAGAAGTTCGGCATGAATCCGGGAATGATCGAAACTGAGCGGTTTCACCAAAACAAGTATAACTTTTTGCACAGTTGGAATTTTGAGGTGAGGCTTCCACCATTGGAAATCTTACTTCCGGGAATTTGGACACAATAATGACCTGAAAAGGAGTTCAAATGAAGGAGATATACCCATTTGAAATTTGGCCTGCAGAGCAGATTTTTGCTGTCGGCCAGTTGAACTAATCGGTCGGCCAGAAAAAGTAGCTGACCGGCCACTTGAAGTAGCTGATCGGCCAATTAAGTAGCTGGCACAGATTTTTTGCAGATCTTTCTTCTCTAGCTGTTATACACTGCTCCAGATATTTCCAAACTCAGATATTTCGACCAAAGCTCCATTTTTGCTATATATGGAGCCATATCACTCATTTTGGAGAGATGAACAATTTTGGGAACCTCTCTCTCTAGAAAAACCTCTCTCTCTAGAAGATTTGTGAGCAAACTCTCTCCTCTCTCTAGAATTCTCTCTTTCTTCTCTTGTTTTAGGCTTGAAAGTGAGAATTCCCTACATATTTGCATACACTTCCTTAACCAAAGTTGCATATCTTTGGGCTGAGGTCCCTTAGAACTTATTTTTGGGCTGTTGGAAGGTCATTTGAGTCAAGAAAGTGGCTGTTTTGCTGCTGTGCTTCAAGGGTAAGCACTTCTCCCTTTCAAGCTTGTTTTTGCTCACTTGCTTTATCCCCCATTTTCCATTGTTTTGTACTATTTTGGGGCTGGTTTTGAACCATAAAAAACTCTGATTTTGAGGTTCTAAAATGGTAGTTTAAGCCCCTTTTGTGTTAGGGGTTGTCTCTCCCTTTGCTCTTTGGCTTGCAAAGCCTTTTGAGCCACCTTTCAAAACTTTTGAAACCATCTCTTTTTGGCCCTTTAATCACTGAATTCTAGAGGAATTTTAGTGGTGGAAGGTGGTTTTGAGGTCCCAAATAGGAGGGGGTGGTCCCCCCTCCTCTTGTCTTGTTTGTATGTGTTGATGGCCTATCAAATGAGCATGCTTTTCTACCCTTTTGAAGCTTGGTTTAAGCATGTTTTTGCCACTGATTTGCCATGTTATAACTCTGTTTTTGGCCGGTTTGGTCACATTTTGCTTGCATCTTACACTTGTAGTGTAATCTTGTTCACTAGCTTAACATGCCTAATGAGTTAGCCCACATTTCTACTCTTTTGTAGCTTAGTTTAAGCATGTTTTTGGTGTCATTTTGGCATGCTTTAACTCTGATTTTGGTTGGTTGTGTCACCTCTCGATTGGTTTTTGTACTTGTAGTGTAATCTTGCTTCACTAGTTTTATATACTTGATGTTTTGGCTTTTCATCCTAACTTGTCTTGGCTATACTCCAGCATGATTTTGGCCTTCATTTAGCATGCTTAAACCCTATTTGGAATGATCTTGGCCCTTTGAGGCTTGCCTTGTATAGCTATAGTTTGATTGGCTTCACTAGCTTGGTGATTTAAGGCCTCCAACATGCTTTGCTTAGGTTGTTTGCATGCCATAGCATCATTTTGTATATAATTTCAGAGCATATACCTCTGTCACACTCTCACACATATCACTCGTTAAGTGCTTTTGAGAGTTGAGCGTTATGCCTTACTTGCGAGCCAATGAATGAGCGTGTATTTCTTGCTTTTTGTGCCTAAGTTTCAGCATGATTTAGCCACTGTTTTGGCATGTTTTAGCTCTATCCAGAGCTGGTTTGGTTGTCTGAGCCTTGTATGGCATGCCTCTAGTGTTGTGTCCTTCACTAGTTTCAATACTTTTGGCCTTTAACATGTCTTGCATGGTTTAGTGTCTTTAGCATGCCATTTCAGTACTGAAATATATGCCATTACACTCCGTGGTTTCACTCTTTCATTCGCCTTGAAAGAGGTCTTAAGCCCCTTGTTGGCTTGAGCATGGAATTGAGGCTTTCATGCCTAATGGTTTTAGCCTTCTCTTGAGGGTTTCTACTAATCAAAAGCATGAGGCTTCTTTCATGCTCAAGGTGCTTGTGGCTGAGGCCATCTTTCCCATTAGAGGACTTTCACATTGGACTTAATCGGTTAAAGGATTAATCGGTAATGTAAAATGTGTAAACAAAATTGAATCAAGTAAAACATGCAAAATAAACATTTTTTGTGTGCATTGCATTGTGTTCAATTGGACGTTATATTGAAAACAAGGTAGATTGGTCCATTTCATACTTGAAGTGATGAAAATGAGCCAATCTCCTTTGTCTCCATTGCCCTTGATCATTCATGATAGGGTTGTGGACCTTTGAGTCTTATTTGTGCATTTATTGAATGTGTACAAGTTGGATCTTTGGCCACCATGCATTGAAAATGCTTGGTTGGTGGCGTGAGAGCCAAGTGCCACACTCCTTTGAGCTTGAGACATGATAAGGAGAGTGGAAGTGCCTACATTATCTTGCAAATACATTGCTATGCCTCTATTGTTCTCTGCTGCAGCAAAACCAGAAGTTTGTGAAAGCAACTAGCCGACCGGCCAGTTGAAGTGGCTGGCAGCCACTTTTTCTGGCTGGCAATCCACCAGCAGGTTCCTGTTTTGAAGCAAAGGCAGTCTGGAGATTAGCACAATTTTCAGAGGTCAAGGCAAGTGCAAACAGAGGCAATTGAAGGCAAGGCAATGGATTTCCGAGCGGACGCCAACCGAGCATGCATGTCTCCCTCGCTTTCGATGCCATCTTTTTTTTTTTTATTGCTTTATTAGTTAGTTGCTTCTAACTATTTCGACGTGTTGTAATTAATTAGCTTAGATAGTTAATTAATTTAATTGCTTTAATTAGCTTAGATTAGCTAGTTATTTAATTTCAATTGTGCTGTAATAATTAATTAGCTAAGTTAGTTAATTAGTTGGTTTGTAATAAGTAGCTTAGCTTAGATTAGCTTAGCGTGTTTATTCGGACCCTCCTTCGCGAGGGCATATTGTTGTAATAAGTGTGCATGTGCGTGTGTGTGTGAATGTCTTCTAACCCCACGTCTTTCTCCATTTTATTTAACCGCTTACGATAGTTAGTTTAGGGCATATTTCAATTAACATACCTTATGCTTGCATGTTTGCATCCATTCATTTGTCTTGTATGCACTGGGCTCGGCACATCATTCAAACTGCATTGTATTTCAATACATATTTGAATACGTGTTTTAAAAGCATGTTATCGAATTGTTGTATTCATATGCCATATAAGATAATCGAGCCTATTTAGTTGCATTATTGTATGTGTTGCATTAGGCACTTAACATAGTTAGGATCATGCATTGATTTCTAACTAGTTTTCTGTTTTGGCTCGGAGTACACTGTAAGTGTTCACGCTTTAGCATCTTGCATGAGTGTGAATGCTGCCATGTATAGCATGCTTGTCATGAGGCCATTTGCTTAAATGCTAAGCTGCATGAATGCCTGTGGATAAAGGCTTTATTACTTAAATTGGAACAATTCATCAAAATCTGAGTTTTAAGCCCACTTGCAGTGGCAAATTATCATGTTTTAAGCCCACTTGAGGGTGGCAAGTCCGCGCTTTAGCCTACTTGAGGGTAGCAATTTCAAACCATTTTCAAAAAACAAACATGAAATGTTTTGTTCCAACTCTTGCGATTGAGTCCATACTTGTATGCTGCGCGCATCACATAGTAATGTTAGCTAATAATTAACAACAACACATGAGGTTTATAAAACAACATATCATACTTAGTAGAGGCCGATCTTTTGATCGGGCGAGCGGGGGTGCTCATTTCAGGACCTTCCCCTCTCGTATCCAAGTTCCCGAGCCGATGCAACTTTGGTGATGACGGACACGTGGCCTTTGGCACGAGTCAAGGTTTCCTAAATTTCTCCAAAATAAAATATTTAGGTGGCGACTCTGTAATCTGGCAAAGCAGTCCATGTTTGGCGCTTTTTGATTAAAATCAGTTTTCCAAAACGATTTGTCGGATTTGGACTCTTTGGTGATTTATCAGTCTTACATTGCACTCTGTGAGATTAGATTCAAAACCGTGACAGGAGTCCAAATTGTAGTAGCTAGAACCCAATTCGCGCCCTCTCCGAAAAGGGGGGGCGCGGAGGATGTTCGGGCGGTCTACAGAATGTAATAGTTAATGAAGAATTACTTTTAGGTAAGCTTAGAATTTTGAATGATTTTACTTTAATTTTGTATTATTGGGTAATAATAGATAGAGAATGTTGAGAAAGTAGTTGGAGAATAAGATTGATGATTTAGTTAGGATTTTGAATGATTTTATTTTAATTGTATTGTTGGGTAGTAGATTAATTTTGAATGATTTTAGGATTTTGAATGATTTTGAATGATTTTAGAATTTTGAATGATTTTGAATGATTTGTTTGTGTTAGGAATTGATTTTGTTGTGTTTTCAATTTTATAAGTTTTAATTTATTAATTATTAATGTTGGAGCATTTTAGAAAATTGGAAGAAAATGACCTAAAATAAATATTTACAAAATGGGAAAAAAAAAAACTCAAAAATTAATTTTTAAAGGAAAAAATCCAAACCACAAACCGCCTGCAACCACCCGCACATTCGCAAACCCTATCTGCACAAATTGCAAACAGCACTGCGGGCCGTTGCAGTTTGACTTTTCCTTAAACGACATACATGCGGGCGGGTCAAAACCGAACCGCAAACCGCACAAAACCGATCTACGAGCAGCTCTAAATGCAGCCCATAATCCCTGGGTGTAGCGTAAATAACCTAATACCTGCATAATGCCCCTCCAATGAGTAGCATTCGGGATTACTCGTGTATTTACTAAGTCTGCTAACAGAGTAGGTTATATCCGGCCTTGTACAACTCATCAGATACATCAAACTCCTAATGATTCGAGAATATTCTAGCTGAGAGACACTCTCACCATTATTTTTGGTCAAATATAGACTCATATCTACTGATGTCCTAAACACACACTCGTATCTGATTTACTAAATTTTTCAAGTATTTTCTCAATATAATGAGATTGAGAAAGTACAATACCACTAGGTGTTCTGGTAATCTTAATACCCAGAATTACATTTGCAAGGCCCATATTTTTTATGTCAAACTTAGAGTTTAACAATTTTTTGGTAGTTCTAATCATTTCATCATTACTACCAATAATGAGTATTTCATCGACGTATAGACAAAAAATAACAAAACATCTGTCAGTGCCTTTGACATACACACATTTGTCACACTCATTGATTTTAAACCCATTTGACAACATAGCGTTGTCAAACTTCTTATGCTATTGCTTAGGAGCTTGCTTCAAACCGTATAATGACTTGACAAGCTTACAGATTTTCTTATTTTGCCCTGGAGATGAAAACCCTTTAAGGTTGCTCCATGTAGATTTCTTCATCTAAATCTCCATTTAAGAAAGCTGTCTTTACATCCATTTAATGTATCTCCAGACCACATAAAGCGGCTATCGTAATCACCATGCGAATGGATGTAATCCTTGTCATAGTTGAATACGTATCAAAGTAATCTAGACCTTCTCGCTGTCTGTATCTTTTGATAACTAGCCTAACTTTATACTTATCAATTGACCCATCCGTTTTCATCTTTCTTCTAACAATCCACTTACTCTCCAAGGCCTTACTGATTGGGGGTAGATCAACTAACTCCCAGGTATGATTTTGTAAGATGGAGTCAATCTCACTCTTAATTGCTTCTTTCCATAAGAGACTTTCAGGTGAAGTCACAACTTTATGGAAAGTTTGAGGTTCTCCCTCTAACATAAAAGTAAAGAAGTTCAGGCCAAAGGACTTGGAAGTCCTAGCCCACTTATTCCTTCTTGGCTCATCTATTTTCTCATCTTGATCACTACCACTAGGATCACCTTTAAGTTCCTTTTCAAAACTTTTATCCTCTCCTCGGGTTCGACAAGGAAATATGTCCTCAAAAAAAGACGCATTCCTTAACACCATCATGGTATTCTTGTGTATATCTGAAATATCAAACTTGTGCACAAGAAACCTGTATGCACTACTATTCTGTGTATAACCAATGAATATACAATTCACGATTTTCGGACCTATCCTAACCCGTTTGGGTGTAAGTATCGCCACTTTTACAAAACACCCCCACATTCTTAGGAAATTATAAAAAGGCTTGCGGCCTTTCTATAATTCATATGGAGTCTTGTCGACTTTCTTCCGAAGTATTCTATTTAGAATGTAATTCGTGGAAAGAATTGTTTCCCCCCATAAGTTATGTGGCAACCTAGAACTTATCAACATTGCATTCATCATTTCTTTCAACGTCCTATTTTTCGCTTAGTAACACTATTTGATTGAGGGAAATAAGGTGTTGTAGTTTGGTGGATAATTTTAGATTGAGCACAAATCTCAATAAAAGGCGATTCATATTCTCCACTACGACCATTTCTTAAAGTCTTGATCTTTCGGTTTAGTTGATTCTCAACTTCATTCTTAAAAAGAATAAACTTATCAATCACTTCATCTTTGCTTTTAAGCAAATACACATAACAGTATTCAGTGCAATCATAAACAAAAGTGATGAAATACTTGTTGCCACTATGTGATTGTATGACTTTCAAGTCATACACATCACTATGCACTAAATCTAAAGGTTCGGTACTTCTTTCAAGATTAATTGATTTCGATTAATCGGTACTTCTACACAAGTTTCACATACCATATGAGCCCGACTTTTGTTCTGTGAAGGGTACTTCTTGTAAGACTTATTCTTCTTGCAGTAGTTGTAGATCGGCTTTTTGGAGACACTGCCTCTTGGCCCTAGTTTTGAGCTTTTGCCTGTCGATGGCTTTTTCTTTACCCCCAAGGACTGACCATGCTCAACCATGTTCGTTTTCACAGTGGCGGTATTCCCCCCTTTCCTCTTATTGTCCTCCTCAATTCGGAGCCTGACAATGAGCTCTTCGACTATCATCTCTTTTCGTTTGTGCTTCAAGTAATTCTTGAAGTCTTTTCAGCCGTTAGATAGCTTCTCAATCAACGCAGCTACCTGGAATGATTCACTCAAGAACATTCCCTCTACATGAATCTCATGCAGAATTACTTGGAAATTTGAGACTTGACTAATAACGGTTTTTGAGTCCACCATTTTGAAGTCTAAAAACCGACCAACAACAAATTTCTTTGTCCCAACATCCTCGGTCTTGTACTTCTTGTCCAAAGCATCCCACAGCTCATTTGCCAACTTCTTGGCATAAAACACGTTGAATAGTGAATCTGCCAAGCCATTCAGAACATAGTTCCGATAAAGAAAGTCTGATTGTTTCCAAGCATCTAGAGCCATGAGTTTATGCTTGTCTTGCTCATTCTCCTCCACGGCTGGTGGATCCTCACTAAAAAACCTTACAAGGCTAAGAGTAGTTAGGTAGAATAGCATCTTCTGCTGACACCTTTTGAAATTTACTCCAGTGAACTTCTCTGCGCACTCATGATGGTTGAGCGGTCCTCCCAGAACAACAGAAGCAGCAACAGGGTTGACTATAGAGGTCATAGCAACATGGTTGACCACAAAGGTCACAACAGGGGTTGGCAAGCCAGTTGCCCCAGGTTCTAATCTCCACTAACATTAGCAGCAGCAATAACAACATCAGTGACAGTTGTCATTTCTGAAAAATACAACAGAATTTTACTATTTTATGTTTCTAGAAATTACACACACTAGAAAATCCCAAAGTTGAAAATTTAATTCAAAACTAGTCTCACCATTTATCCTAGAATCGAACATTGTCAGGAAAGTTTACAAGAAGAGTGGAGGAGTCACACTGGTCTCACTTAAGACCTAGTTAACCTTAGACAAAACTTTCAAGAGCATGTTAACTCTTAGGTCATGGGAAACAAATTTAGAATTAAGTTTTTTAAGGGATAAACTAGGTTAAAACAAACAAAGTTTCAAAACTTACAAGCAATAAAAAAAATTGCTAACCAAATTACAAGCAATTAAAAAATTACTATAACAATAACAAGCAAATAAAATGCTTCCAAAAAATTACAAGCAAACAAGCTTAAAAAATATTGGTAATTGACCACTACTAAACACAAGCAAAAAATTGCTTCAAGTATAAAGAAATACAAACCAATCCAAATAGGATTCTTATTGGTCAAAAAATCCCTTTCCACGCTTAGGTAGTTCTGTTTAACAAAAAAGTTAGTAGTCCAAAACTTTTTATTTCAATCCAAAATTCTATTCATTTGGATTTGTATTTTTTTCCATTCCCTTTTGCATAGGTATTTTTGTAACGAAAGTTAGTAGAAAACCACAACAAAATGCAAAGCAAATAATTGAAAGAAACTGTAAAAGTAATAAATTAATTTAATAGCAAAATTAACTAATATATTAAAATACTACACAAGTTACAAAACCTTATAACTCCAAAAAATTAAATTAAAAATTTAATAGGCATGAGTTATTATATGAAATTTCTACAAAGCAATAAACATGTACTAAACATGTAAATAATTATAATAATTAACATGTGAATTAAACCAAAAATTAGATATAACCTCATGCAAATAATTCTACAACTCAAGAAAATGATAAGCATGTAACTAAAATCTAGAAAATAATAAACATGTGAATTAAATTAGAAGATAGAAAATAATGAATATTTATATTATAGTAGAAAAGTAAAAATCATTAGCATGTTAATCTTCACTAAAACTAGAGACTTATAAGCATGCAAATTATATTATAAAATTATAAAATATAAAGAAACATGCAAATCATGATAAGTAACTAGAAATTGAACACAAAATTATACTACTATATTCAAATTATACATCATAAAACTATATTCATTTAAATGAATTAGAAGTGTGGGTTTGGAATCTAATCATGGATTTAATATACATGAAACAATGTGTTTTACATATTCTAAAAAGATGCTATGGTACACTTATTTAATTCCTTGAATTCCTAATTATGCATAGCAAGTCACTCGAGCCATTACTACTAGGGAATTGCACAAATATGCCAAACAATAAACAGTAGCATGCAAATGCATCTGCAGGTTAAACCGTGAGCACACTGTTTCGATTTTTTTTTTTTAATTGAGTACTAGCAGTAGCAAAGCTAACATAAATTAATCTATCACAAAATGTATATGAATTTATTTGACCAATTTCATGAGAAACATATAGTCTGTTTTAAGATTGTTGTACAAATTGTGTAATTAAATAAAATAAACAAACATATTCATATTTAATAAATTACAATACAAAACAAGAAAATATGTTGGAAATTACAATTAGATTGAATAGAAATATATAACAAGATAAAACGAAGAAAATATAGCAAAGTGAAGCCTATGTGGTACCATAGTCTCTTTAAAACAGATTCGTTGCCTCACTGTGAGTGCTAGAGGTATATCGGCATCTGTCTTCCAAGATACGACAGTATAGACCCGCTAACACAGAAACACCTTCTGTTTAACTCCGGCGAAACTGACAACGGTAGCACTCTCTCACACAGGAAGAATATATTATGGAGCAGATTGACTATAATTTTAGAGCAACAATGGGGAAGAGAGGAAGAGCCTCCAGCCATGAAGGCAGGTAACAAATGCAGCCCATTACTTTAGCAAAACTGATGGGAAATAAGTGTGTGAGTTACACACTCTATATATACATATGTGTATATTTGCAGTCACCAAACAAACTTGGCCCAGCCCAAACCTAACCCATTGCCTCAAGCCTCAAGCCCCAAGCCCCAAGTCTAAAGATCCAAGATCCATGGACCCAACCTGGTCCGAGAGGGTGGGTGGGTGGGTGGGTGGGTAGGCGGGCGGCGCACATGTGGCAATTTTTGCATAATCAACTTGGACCATAGTTTTGGCCCAAGCCTATCCTTAAAGCATTCATAACTCCCTTCCTTCAGAAAGTTTGAATGCTCCAAAGGGCTCTTACCCTTATCAAAATCTTGAGGTGTAAATACCTAACAATGCTTTCCTTTACAATCAATGTGGGATTGGTAGTTATACATAATTCCCCGATACCTCATTCATGAGGCCAACTTTATGAGACAATTTCTCATTCGATTCTTAATAGTTTTTTGTCATTCTTTTTGTGGTGTAAAGATCTTATTAAAAAGAATTTAAACTCATTTGATCCCATCTCAACTAATGGTTAGGACCTATTTTAATATCACATTAAAGTCATCATAAAACCATTTTTTTCCAACGTCAAGAACTTAAGAAAAGATAATAAATATTATTGAATGCTAATATTACGTCATTGATAACACAATTATATTGAATTTTTTTTTCCATAATCGTGATAGTCGAGTTGTCTTGTTTGTGTCCTTGCTATCTTTGGGATCCACCAAAAGAAGTGGTTTTAGTTTAGGGTCCTTGATATTGGAATTTTATAAGATAAATGACATGAAACATTTTTATAATAGTTAGGGTCCATCAATATTTTCACAAAATAGAAAAATTTTCAACTCTTCACAGAGAAATTTCAGCAATTTACAGAAAAATTTCTCTATTACGAGATGGAATTTCTCTAATAATATTACTGAGTGACCTTAACTAATAAGAAAAAATATTTTAGACCTCTCTTACTACCAAAAATTGGAGAGGGATATTTTACTAATTTTCCATTAAAATAAAATTTAACTTTTCTCTTGAATTATTTTTAATCTTTAGTTAATTTTTTTAAAAGATTTATATTAAGTTTTTTTAAAAAAATTGTTCAAAAAAAAAGGGTTAACTAAAAATTAAAATTTTTAAAAATTAAGTTAACCTGATAATTATAATTTATATAATTTATCTTATTTGTCACTAAAAAATGAATAGACTATTTTAAAAATTAATTAATTATTATTTTTTTAGACAAATACAATAAAATGAATAAATTACAATTATCGAATCAACCTTATTTTTTCTTTTTATGAATATATATGTGAAGAATCATAGAAAATAAATAATTCAGATCCCCAAACTTGAACTTATGATAAACTTTATAGACTCAAATAACAACCTCTAATAAAACATATTATACATATAGTCATGAGTGAAATGAAGCAAAGACTACCAAAAACCACGGTCCACTTAACGAATAATTCCATACAAACCAATAATTTTATTAAAAATACAAGAGATAAAATGTGATTGGTTGTTAAAAAAAAAAAAGTAATAATATTTAAATATCTAATAATGTTTAGACGTGTATTTTTAGTAAAATTATTAATAAGAGTTTTAAGTAGATATAAAAGTGTTCAATGGTGTATGTGTTTGTTGCAAATCATTTTGTGTCAAATTTACACCCAAAAAAAGAAAAAAAAAATTATATCTACAATATAATTATTTTAAAACTGTCCCGCTTATTTGTAATTGTTGGTGAAAATACCAGAAAAATTATATTTTATTGATAAATAATACAAAGAAAATGAGATACAAATAGATCAGGCTGAGGCATAGATATCTCGTTTTCTTTAAGGAGATTAAGCCTACTGCAGTAGGAAAAACCCAAATATCGATGCAACAGTCATAAAACTATGACTTGTCCCCTCCAGGATACAACAACCCGACCACTTGTCGTATGGTTCAAGCCAACTTTGCACAAGATGGTGAACCCAAGGCTCCACCAAGGAAAACACCATTCTTTGGCTAGTAATCTCTCAAATATAAAAAATAGTTAGTAAAAAAAAGAGTAGATGAGAGGAACTATTTATAAGCCACTAAGATTTTACAAATTACACCAAAAAATAATGACTATTAAACTAGAAAAAATGGAGAGTCTCTAAATATTAACTCACCACAAAGTTCATGAACTCCAATTAATCTTCATTCATGAACAAGACAAAAGGTCACTAAAACAATGAATCTCCATTTATGAACAAGATGAGATTCATGAAGAAGACAAAAGAAGATTCATGAACAAAATATATAAATAAATAAATAAAAGATATTAAAATGGTCCAACAATCCCCCACTCATTTTTATATCAACAAAGACAAAAGAGATTACCAATCAAAGATAGACTAGTATGCATCATGAAGGTGTGCTCTGCATTGAACCTTCATTAGTGAAACAACAACCTGTACTCCAGAGTCAATTGTGATCTTAGATTTAAACTATGACTACTTAGGAGAAATAAAGTATTACTGTTCACACATAATAATCCAGGTGTTGACATGAGCTTTTAATAGCCAGTACATTACGGCCTTGTGCTTATCCTAGTTTTCATGAGCATATTTAAGAATAAGCCTTGCTCTCATAGAAAACGGCCCCACTTTCATGCTCACATAGGTGAAATCTGTCAAGGATGTTCCTTTAATTTACACACTCCACTCAACAAGAGCTACAGAATTTTATTAAGAGTATAAAAACTCAACCCACCAACATTACAGGACAAATGCACTTACATCATAGGGATGGACAACAAAATATTAAAGAGTACATTTTTTACAACCACCATATGATTCGTTTTTCCCATTGAACTTAGTTACAGGATCTTTGGTCTCTAGGTTGGGTATCCTCATACATGGTTTATGATTTTATAGGGTTCAAACCCATCTCCCTCGATGTATTCCAGACCCTATCTCTCGCTAAGGCCTTGGTCAACAGATCCACAAGATTATCACAGGATTTTACATAATTCACAGTTATGATGCCATTACTCAAATAGGATCTCACATTATTGTGTTTCCTTCGAATAGATCTGGATTTACCATTATAAAAATGATGTTCACTTTACCAATAGCATAGTGCTATCACAACGAATTAACACAAGAGGAATTGGTTTTTCCCAAAAAGGGATTTCATGTAACAAATCTCTCAACCAATTCGCTTCCTCACATGCTGAAGCTAACGCTATAAGCTCAGCTTCCATAGTAGAATTAGCAATTATAGTATTTTTTTTAGACTTTCAACATATAGCACCACCACCCAAGGTAAAAATAAAACTCGAGGTAGAGAAATAATCATCTGACAAAGTGTTCCAATCAGCATCACTATATCCCTCAAGTACCAAAGGATACTTGTTATAAAACAAACTATAATTTTTGGTACTAGATAAATATCTCATAATTCTTCTCATGGCTAGCCAATGATCTCAACTTAGCTTGCTAGTAAACCTGCTAAGTACTCCAACAGCATATGCAATGTCAGGTCTAGTACAGTCAGTAGCATATCTCAAACTACCAATCATACTAGCATATTCTTTTTGATTAATCACTTCTTTTTCATTTGTTACAACAGATAAATGTATGCTTGCATCAAAAGGAGTAACAACATATTTACAGTCTATAAAGTTATATTTCTTTAAAATTTTCTCAACATAATGCGACTGATCAAGAAAAATGTCATCCTTAATCTTGGTAATTTTCATTCCCAAAATAAAATTGGCTTCACCAAGATCTTTCATATCAAGGTGGCTATTAAGCAAATTTTTAGTCTCAGTTATAATATGCAAATTAGAGCCAAAGATAAGTAGATCATCCACATATAGGCTAATAATCACATGTGCATTCTCACAAGTTTTATAATATATGCACTTATCACATTCATTAGTCTTATAGCCATTCTCAAGCATGCAAGAATCAAATTTCTCATACCATTGTTTAGGAGCTTGTTTTAAACCATAAAGGGATTTAGTTAGCTTACACACCTTGCTTTTTGGCCAGGCTCCACAAAGCCCTCGGGTTGGTCTATGTAAATCTCCTCATTTAGATCTCCATTTAAAAATGTTGTTTTCACATCCATTTGATAAATTTTTAAATCATGAATTGCAGCCATTGCTGTCAACAATCTAATGGATGTAACTCTAGTAACCGGAGAAAAAATATCAAAAAAATCAAGATCAATTTGTTACTTAAAACCTTTAACGATAAGCTTCGCTTTATATTTATCTATAATTTCATCCGGTTTAAGTTTTTTACGAAGGATCCATTTACACCCAATAGTTTTACAGCCTGGAGATAAATCCACTAGCTTCCATGTTTTATTCGAAAGTAGTGAATCTATTTCATCATTTACAGCCTCTCTCTAGAAAATAACATCAAGTGATGATAAAGCTTCTTGCACCGCAAGAGGAATTCCTTTCACATTGCAAAGATAATAGTCAAGGCCAAAATCTTTTTCAACTCTAGCTCGTTTACTCCTCCGTGGTTGGATTTGAGAATTTTCTTGTTCTTGAAAAACTTAAGAGGGAGTAGAAGAGCTAGGCATAGGTAAAATATTTTCAAAAATTATTTGATCCCAACTATTTCTAGATTCGAAAGAAAATTTATTTTCATGAAAAATAGCATTGCCTGATTCAAAAATAATATTATTTTTCATATCCAAAAATCTATAAGCTGTATTATGCAACGCATACCCAAGAAAAGTACAAGTGGTAGCTCGTTCATCCAATTTAGGTCATTTAGGATTTGCAAGCCTCATAAAAGCTAAACAACCCCAAACCCTCAAATAACCTAGATTTGGTTTATGCCCCCGCCACAACTCATAAGGTATAATTTTAGTCTTTTTGTGTGGCACTCTATTTATCACATGGCAAGCTGTCAAAATAGCATTGCCCCAAAGGTTTGAGAGAGCACTTGAATCAATAAACATAGCATTCGTCAAATCAATTAACATTCTATTTTTTTCTTTCAGCTACGCCATTAGATGGAGGTGAATATTGTGGAGTAGTCTCATGAATAATTCTCAATGATTGAACAAAATAGTTGAATCGAAAAGATTCATACTTCCAGCATCTATCACTTTTAATTCTCTTAATCTTTTTACCGAATTGATTTTCCACTTCAAGAAGGAAGTTTTTAAATTTCTCAAAAGTACCACTTTTATTTTTTAATAAATATACGTTTGTATATTTTGAAAATTCATCAATAAAAGTGATAAAATATTGGTTACCACCACGAGTTAAGATTCCTTCAAACTCACACAAATCAGTATGAAATAATTCTAGCAATTCGGTATTTTTTTAACACTTTTATGAGGCCTCTTGGTAATTTTTGCTTTACTGCAAACTTCACATTTCTCAAATTTTTTTGTCACTTTAGGAATTAATCTTAAACTACTCATGATTCCCACATATTTACTGTTAATATGACACAAGTGAGTATGCCAAAAATTAATAGAAGACAAAGGCGGTGTTTGGGGATGTGGTTTGGTGCCTATTTTCTTCACCAACGGAAAAAATTTCAAAACCAAGCATTGTAGCTGAGTGAAGGAGCTCAGTCCAGCTGCATGGCATTATATTGGTAAAAAGACGTATTTACCCTCCGTTGCTCTACCTATTTGGAGACACGCTGACATCTCTCATATCTCTCACCAAAGGCTTTACCTGGACTCGTTAATAGTAGAGTCGACTACCTCTCTCCAGCGGCTCACTCCGACGAAACTGTTACGGAAGACCAAATGGGCGATCGTCGAGGAGATAGAAAGGTACAGTTGCGAAACACCATTTCTGTGCTTTTTCTTCATCGATCTGCACTGATGATAATGTACTCCCCTGCAATTTTTTTTTCTTCGTTCAACTTCGGTTGTTCAATCACCGATCTTCCTACTTCTCTTCACCATGTCATGTCCAAAAAAAAATATATTTTTCTCAACAAACCATTTTTCCTCTTTTTTGTCTTCCTTCATTTTGGGTTTTCTGGAGATTTTCTTCACCAATTTTTTTTCCCCTTTTCTGCCATCTAATTAACAACTAAAACGACGATTTTATTGGCACAGAGCATCTCTCAGTCTTCATCAAATTTTTTTTTCTTCCTAATTTGATTTTCAGTGTAAATAAAAAAAACTTGGACAAAATAACAAATATTTCAATTCGTACTGTAATTTTTTGTAAAAATCTTTTCCAAAATTATTCTCATATATAAAATTTGGCTTTCATCAAAATTTAATAAAATTTGTAATTTACATTTGCTGAATTATTAATTTGGAAATAAATAAATAAATTTAACTTGTTTTTCAGTGTACAAAAATTATCAGAAAGTAATGGACAAAAAAACATTACCGATGAATTAATTACCTTTTTTTTGTGTTATTTTTTTTTCTTGCTTCCACGTAAATAAAAACTAAAAGGAACAGTTCTATGGTCTAGAGCATCTCTATTGGCTTCAACATTATTTGTTTGAATGTAATTTGATTTTCAACTAAAATAGGTTTAGGCTTTGAATTCTATACGCCTTGTACATTATTTTGATGTCACGGGTCATCACCATATCTTGCAAATTTACTGTTTCTCATGCCCATTTTTGTGATGTATTTGGAATTTTGTGATATGCTACTTTCGGAATTTCTATTGGAATTTTGTGATGTATTGGAATTTGTATTGGAATTTTCTACTAGCTTTACTTTGAGACCTTCAACGGTAATATATGAGCCTCATTGGTATCCTTATTCTTCTGTTACAATGGACCAATGCCATGAGTGAATTTTCATCTGCTTTGCATATCTACATTCCAATTAAGATCATGATCATTCAGTTTACATAGAATCTTAAACAGACATTTATTTCGTATGAGCATCTCGCACTCCTTATCAAACTTTTTTCTCGATTATGTAATTTGATTTTCAGTTTACATATAGATTTGATGAATTAGTAATTAATTGATTTAAACAAAAAATTCTGCTTTAATTTACTCAATCTGTTATGCTGTTAACAAAAATGAGATGTTATAAATGTAGATTGCTATTCCTTGAATCTATTATGCTGTTATAAATTAACTGTTACATTTCAGCGAATATATGTGTATTGCAATTATAACCCCAATCTGTGGTGCTGTTGTAATCCTGTGCTTGGTCTGTGTGTAGTAATATAGCTTCCTCTTTTTCCACTGCCACGTTGATATGGCCACAGTGCATGTGTGCTTGTGAAGGTATCCAGATCTCACAAAAATCCTGGCCGTGCATATTATGTTTGCTCTCGGCCCGTGGTGAGTTGTAACAAATGATTATTTGTCACTCCATATGTTTGCACATTATAATTCCCACAACTAATAAATTTTTTACGTTTGTTACTCATCAGCAATGTGTTAATTGAATTGGTTGGTGTGATGAATCAGGAAGACGGAGCCCCGACTACGAGTCTGGGTCAACCGATGTCATGCAGTTACGGGCTGATGTCGTTGACATTTTTAATACGTTACGTGTAATGAAAATGATGATTTGTGTGTTGTGCATCATGGTCATCATCTTATTATTGCGAATGTAAACCCCGTAAATCATTAGCCTTGTACATCAGTACTGTTTTGAAGAAGTACTATTTTGAACAAGTAATTGCATTGTGATCGTTTGTATGTAAACGCTATATGTTGTTAGTAATTGTCGTATTACTTTTTATAAAAATGTGGAAGTTGTCTTTTCCATGTTGTTCATAGTTTATTGTCTGAATTGTATTCATCAACTGGGTTCTAATGTATACAATATGTCCTCTCACATTAGTTGAATGGCTGCAACACGGTCGTCCCCTCGCACCCCGTCTAAGAATAAAGGGGTTGGCCCATTAGGTACCGAAGGAATTGTTAATGACTTCGATCATGCACATGAGGCGAACTGGGATAGTGTAGCGACAGAAATCTTCCTACAGTGTGTTAGGGACGCAATATTAGCGGGCCGACGGGTAGGTACAACCATAACCAAAATAGGGTATAATGAAATTGCACTAAAATTCGCTAAGCGCGTAGACGTCATGAAATTACACAGCTGAAGAACAAGTACAGCAGTTTGAAAAAGAAATGGCAGGCTTGGAACAAGTTGATAGATAGCAGTAAGGGTGTGACTAGCATTGGGTTTGATAGGGAAATCGGGTTGTTCACAGCATCGGAAGAGTGGTAGGACAATCTTAAATCGGTATGTACCAACATATATTTTTCTTTTATGTAATAAGTCCTGAAAGTTTAATGGCAACTTGTACTTGTTATTATTCATTATTGGTCGTAAACTTTTCACATATGTATGTTACGTTAACTCCAAAACCTTTCAATCCAAAATAACTACCAATTTGAACACTGTACAACAAAAAAAAGTAACTACATTTAACTCATATGAAACTAGCCCCTTTAATTTTGTACACACATGTAAGCGAAAGGAACTTGTTCATTGATTGTCCCATGTCACTGTGACAAAAAAATTAAATTCTAATTTGATTTTTCATTTGCAGACAAACAAGATTGCTTACAAATTCAAGACGAAACCATTGGAGCATGAAGAGTTGATGCGTGAAGTATTCACCGGTGCAACTGCGACTGGCAAACTCTATTGGACGCCAGGGGAGAAGGCTGTAGATGTTGGCGAAGGTGAATCCAACTTAGTGGACTCTCCTGGGTTGGTACCATTTACCGAGCCATACAGACCGAACGTTAACTTACCTCCAAACTCCCCCACTGTCCACCTTGAAGAAGCAGACCCCGGGACAACGAGGAAGAATGGAGGTAGCACAAGTGAAAAGTCGAAGAAGATCTCTAGTGGAGCATCTGTGCTTGCGGATAGTTTTAACCATATGTCTAAGGCGGTTCAAGCACAGAAGCACTTGACGGTCAGGCACGGAACTAGTGCATTACAGAAGTATGGCATTGAGCTATGTATGCAGCGACTTATGGCTATCCCGGACTTCATTAGTACCCCCCTGTTCCATTTCGCCTACATTGCGTTAGAGAACGCGGATTACCGGGAAATATTGATGTGCATGCCAGATGATGAGAATGTAGTCGGTTGGCTTGTGGCATTGCAGGTTTCAAAAGGCCTGTGAGTACTTGGGTTTTGTCTTCCACGCAAAAATGGGACCTGTTTGGTTTTGTTGTAGTGTGGTTTTTGTGGACTAGTTCTGTGGGTATCTGTTTTTATTTGTTTTGTTTTTTTCTGTGGTTGCACTGCGCTGTAGTTACTGTTACTTTACTTTTGTGAACGCTACCTACTTTGGTCTTACGCAATATGGGATCATGGTGTAACCTTTACTTTGTTGGCATTGTTCACTTTAATAGTTGAATGTAATGTAATGGATAGTTGATGTGTTCCACTTTTACGGTTGAACTTTAATGGTCCAAATGTGCTTAGTTTACAAGTGGATAATTGATCTGTGTGTTGTGTGCATTGTAGGAGTCATCAACAAATAATGCGGAAAGATGAAAGTAGCAACTATAGAAATTATGATAATGTAATCATCGAACAGGCTGAGGAAGAAGAAGAACTACAAAACAACGTAATCGGTGACGCTGCGCAGTATGCAATGGAATATTACCTGAAGTACATGGAGAAGATCCTATGCCGAACTTCTATTCTGACCGGTCGTGCCTGGATTCAAGAATTATTTGATGGGCACGTAGGTAGGGGTGAACAAAATTTGCATATGTTGCTGTATGTGTTTCAAGCGTTGTGTGACACATTGCGAAGCGACTTCGGTTTACGGGTACCTACAAGACCCCATGGATTACACATTGAAGAAAGTGTTGCGATGTTCATCTATACGTTGGACGACTGCACTAACCGAAAAACTCAAGAATGATTCCAACACTCAGGAGAAACTGTGTCGCGACATTTCCATGTAGTGTTGGAAGCAATGAAGTTGTTCATAGAAGTGCATTGTAAGCCCACCAGAGATCAAAATAATAGGCATCTATATTTGCGATCCAGAGGGAAATACGTGCCTTTCAAGGTTAGCATATCAGTTGCTGTTATCAGTTACTTTTCATTTTATGTGATGTAATGTGAACCTCATGTGATGTACGTTATTGGTGTAGCATTGTATTGGAGCGTTGGACGGTACTCATGTAGAAGCCGTGTTGCCTGCCCGTGATGCCGGCACATATTACGGTCGCAAAAGATATCCCACCCAAAACATATTAGCAGTATGCGACTTCGACATGTGCTTCATTTTCATATCTTGTGGTTGTGAAGGAAGCATGCATGACAGTTACATCTTTAACAAAATAATTGAGAACGAACATGCACCGTTCTCGCACCCCCAAAAAGGTAACACATTTGAAATTAAGTACTCATTATTAATTTTGTTAAAAATCTTAAATTGATTGACCAAATGTAGGTAAATATTACCTTGTGGATGCAGAATATCCAAACAAGAAGAGGTATTTGGCACCATACAAAGTGTCTCGGTATCACCAAGCATAGTTCCGGGATCGTGGACAACCTGATAACCCAAGAGAATTGTTTAACAAGGCGTACGCATCATTGAGGAGCGTGGTGAAAAGAACATTTGAAGTGTGAAAATCGCGCTGGAAGTTCCTAAACGACATGCCCGACTATGGTTTTGCGACGGTACAGGTGCCATTGGTTGGTGCGTCAATGGCCTTACACAATTTCATCTGTAGGCACGAGATAGTTGCTAATGCACACAACCAACATGTCAGCTGTTCCTCAGTGCTAGATGACATGCCCGCCGCGGAAGGAGGACAAAATATTGATGATGGCCTCATAGTTGGGGATACAGATGTAGATATGGCCAGAGTTCGCATGCGCATTCGTGACCATTTGTTTCACATACGAAATCAAGGACTATTGTGAAATACTTGTTATCTAATTTGTATGTTTGTGTAATTTGTAATTTCTATTTCCGCATTGCAATGTGACTGTAACAAATTATTTAAATTTGTAATTCGTGTAAGGACAATGCAAATATGTTGCAAAATTTATATTTTTTTAAGTACTACATCTTATCATTTACTATTTAAATGTAGATTGCTTGTATAATTTTTGTTTTATTTTTATTAACTATTTGTATAAGTAAACGCCGAATTTGGTAACCACATTTGTCTATTTTTGTAAAATTTTCTTTTTTTACTTAACTAAATTATTTGAAATTCATCATTTCCCCTTTTTGATTTTTTTTTTTTTTAAATAGCAATTGTCGTCATTGTATATTACGTAGTACTAATGAATTTCAAAGATAAATCAAAATAGAAAATTCGTAGTATTTTTTTCATTAATTTTTAAGAAGATACAAATATTTTGGAACAAAAAAATATTCGAATAAAAACTTAGGACTTGTTTGGCTTTGTTTTGAGAGATAAATTATGAAAATTAATTATAGGGAAAGAGTTACCAAATTTAGTTGGTTTGTTTGGTTGTATATTTTCGAACTAATTTTGGAGTATAGGAGTTGTGAAAATAATTTTATTGTAATTGAGTAGATGTGTGTGAAAGAAAAAAGTAATTGAGAAGGAGAGAGGAGTGAGAAAAAGTGATTGATTGATATATAGGAGATAGAAAGTGATTTATTTATTTATTTTTTGCAAATTCACTAAACCAAACAAAATTTTAATTAATTTTTATATGTGAAAATTAAAATAAATATTTCCAAACAAATGTTTTTAATTTTTTGGAGAAATAGATACAATTTTCAATTAAATAAAAAATTTAATTAATTTTAATATGGCATTTTAATTTATTTTGCAAACAATTGTTTGCAGCAAAAGTCGGAGAGATTGCATTGAATAGCCACGTGGAAATTCTGCTTTAATTTGTAAGCGGTAATATAAATGGTGGCCACGTGGACATTAACAAATATTTGCAATTAAATATCAATAGGGGCAATTTGGTCAATTTACATTCTACTATCATTTCAAAAACATTTTCCAATACAATAATCCCTAAAAATCAATCCCATCTTTCCAAACACACAAACTAAAATACCCTACTAAAATAATCAAACCACAAAAAAACCTCAAAAAATCGACTTTTCAAACACGCACAAAGTGTAAGTGGTGTCATAGTAATAATCATAAAATTAATCAGTAATGAAATTTAAGAGATAAAAATGACATTTATACTTATCTGTATTGTAGGAAGCTATTTTTGCTTTATGTGCCTCGTAGTCTTTATCATTCATCTCCTTAGTTGGGATTTTGTTTGGGTTGTTCTCGGTAAGAACATAAGCAACTTTCAAAAGGTTGAGATAAAAAAGAACTTTTCATTTCCACCTTTTAAAATTAACTCCCTAGAACTTGAAAGATTTGTTGAGATCTCTAATTCCATCATTGATTTTTTCTGGTACTTGTTCCATGGTTGATCTCTTTAAAATTGTTGGTGAAAATACCAAAAAAATTATATTTTATTGATAAATAATGTAAAGAAAATGAGATACAAATAGATCAGACTGAGGCACGGATATCTCGTTTTCTTTATGGAGATCAAGCCCACTACGGTAGGAAGAACCCAAATACCGATGCAGTAGCCACAAAATTATGACTTGTTCCCTCCAGGATACAACAACCCAACTACTTGTCGTATGATTCTGGCCAACTCTGCATAAGATGGTGAACCCAAAGCTCTACAAAAAAAAACACCCTTCTTTGGCTAGTAATCTCTCAAGTATAAAAAATAGTTGGTGAGGAAAAGAGTAGATGAAAGAAACTATTTATAGGCCACTAAGACCTTATAAATTACACCAAAAAATAATGACCATTAAACTAGAAAAAAATGAAAAGTTTCCAAATATTAACTCACCACCAAATTCATGAACTCCAATTAATCTTTATTTATGATCACGACAAACGGTCACTAAAATAACGAACCTCCATTCATGAATAAGATAAAAAAAAATTATAAACAAAATATATAAATAAATAAATAAAAAATATTAAAATCGTCCAAGAGTAATTTCCTCCACATCCATTCATTCAATGAAGTAGCAATGACGAACATGGGCAGGTGAAGAACCAAAAGCACCCAATAAATACAAGACCAACACTGACGATGACTCTATAAGAAAGTGTACACTGCAGCTTACTAAACTTGCATGCAGTTGCTCTCCTTCTCTGTGTTTCCATACTTCTTACAGGTTTATATCTAGTTTATTATATAAAACACATAGCTCAAAATATATTTTTGAAATTATATCATGCATTTTTTCATATTCGAATAACTCTTACATATATATGTAACTATCTAAAATTTTGATTCTTTCAGTTTTTTCCTTCCATTTACATTTAGATTGTTTCTTTCAACTGTCATTTTTGTACATGCATCGCATGATTATGTAACCTTTCTGGCATATATATTGAAGAAATGTTGGTTGATTGGAGGTACTTCAAATCAAACTTACTGCTATTTTTCTTGTAGGTTTCAAGGATTTGCAAGCATCTCTCATGGCTTCCCACAACTTGTTTGAGAGAGACATTAATCCGGTACTCCATTGTATTATTTTATTTATTTATTTTATAAAAAACTTTGTTCATTTCAATGCTAATAATTTTTGGTAATATGTTTTTGCAAGTAATATGGTCATTGTTGTTGTCTTTGTTGCTATATAGGGTATGCCTGGTACAGTTTCTATAAAGTTTAAAATTGATAATATGAACGTTAAAAATGCCTTTCTTTAATTTTAAATAATTAAAAATTATACTTATTTATGCTTAATAAATCTTAAGTTAATTTTACAATAGAACTTTGATACATATTTTAAAATAATAAAATAAAATAAAATTATAAGTAGTTCTGTAAACAACACCAAACAATCTCAGGAGTTATAAAAACTGTAATGCATTTGTTTTTTGTCATTAAAATAAATGGAAAACTAACTAAGCACATGTGGTTTTAAATTATGATTAAAATAATTAGCATTTGCATTAGTTCAAGAATATACATAAAAATCATGATTAAAATGAAAATAATATGGGTGGGTACCTCTTTAAAAGGTCTCAAGATCAACTCTAGCATAAGATGCGATTTGGTGGGGAGATTTTTGATGCCTTAAATGGGTTTGCTCAGCTCTTGCCATGGATTTCTCTGTCCTAGGGCAGACAATATATCGAACGAAAACTTTTTGACATTTAAATAACAATTGTTTAATTTTTCAATGGAAATTTTTTTATATATAAATTTAATTTATATTGCTTTGCAAAATGCAAAATTTCTAATTTTTTCCAAGAAAAATTTTCTAACATACTTTTACAATTTATAATATTTTTTCAATTGAAAAGAAAGGTTGATCTTATTCGAAGAAGGCTTCTAGCATGCCTTACTATTTTGAGGGCCAAACCAAAAAAATGGTCATTCATTAACATTTTAGCAAATGTGCCTTTTATTTATTTGATCCAGTGTAAGGGCTCAATAATTTCATTTTTTGGCGTAAAGAAATAACAAATTTTTTAAGGATCCTAAAAATGGAGGCCTTCTAAAATGTGGGGTCTTAGGTGATTGTTTAACCTGCATAATGGACGGGCCACCCCAGCTATCTTTAACGCTATATATATTTGATTAAAAGATTTGAAAAATGAAAGAGAAAATGTTGGTGACATATAAATAAAATATAATTATATTTTACATAGTTTTACATATTTTTTCTCTTTCTATTTGTAAATCACTTTCCAAATCCTCTAACCAAACACAGTATAAAAGTAGGCTAGATAATTACAATGTAAAAAAAATAAAAACAAATACATAAATATAAATATCTCTTTTAATAATATATGCTTACTTAGGCCAAGTTTGGGAAGTTCAAAAAAAGTCAAAAAGTGAAAAAGTTACTCAAAAAGTTAAAAGTTATCACTATTCACAAAAAGTCAAAAAATACGGCTGCACAATTCTCAATCCTAATTTTCCCCTACACACTAATTTATACAATTTTTTAATACACATTTTTTCCATAAAAAATTAAAAAATTAACTCAAACAACCATATTTTTTTCCTCAACTTTTTAGTCTAAAAAGATAAAAAGTGTACTTATTTAGGACACCCCAAACAACCCCTTAATATGCAACCACCCCCTACACACTAATTTATACAATTTTTTAATACACATTTTTTCCATAAAAAATTAAAAAGTTAACTCAAACAACCATATTTTTTTCCTCAACTTTTTAGTCTAAAAAGATAAAAAGTGTACTTATTTAGGACACCCCAAACAACCCCTTAATATGCAACCACCCCCCCCCCCCCCCCCTCCCCCCGGCCAAAAAAAAAAAAAAAAAAGAGAGAGAGAGAGAGAACAACAGAAATTTATGTTCGTATTGCCAAACAAACATAAACTTTGTATTTTTATTGATCAGGTGCTGTTTGAGGAGAACTCATATACGAGGAAGGTTACACTAAATAGACCACAAAAACTGAACAGCCTCACCTATGAAATGGTATTTTTATTTTATTTTATTTTGGTATTATATGAAATGGTATGTTGACTTCCTTTGGCTTCATATTTATTTTAGTTTAATAGAAGGAAAATTTATCTATTTTTCTTTGGTTTTCAAGCATTTTCCTTTGGTTTCTTTATTTATTTTGCCACTAAACCCAAGTGATTGTCTACATTATACTTGTCGTCCAAAATTATGCAGAAGTTAATTTTATGAGTAGCTTGAGAAAAATTATAAGGGATCAAAAGTGAAAGAAAAAATATTATAAAAAACTAAAGTGAGAAAATCATGAAATATAAGAAAAAAAAATGTATAATTTACTCTACCTGAAATAGTATTTGTACATGATATAATATGATACTAGCGGTTGGGCACACACGATGTGTGCGCAAATTAAAAAAATGTTATTTTAAAAAAAAAATAAATATACATCACAAATTTATTAAAAAAATAAATAAAGAACACTTATAATTTTGATATAAACAAAATAAAATAATAATTCTTAAAAAAATAGTACTCTTTTTAAAAATTATAAATCCAAAATTCTTAGAATATTTATAGTCAAATAAATTTGATATACACAAAAAAATATATATATAAACAATTACGTTGAATTCTTTTTTTTTATATAAACCAAGTAAAATGCTAATCAATTTTTTTCCCTAAGAATTTGATAATATAATGAAACTTTTCATCTTTTTTTTTTTTAATTTTTTAATGAAGAATTTTAAAAATGTAATTAAGGCCTTGTTTGGCATAACATATATAATCCATCTTTTTATCTTTTTATCTTTTTTCCATCACATCACCTTTCTACTTTTCTGCACATCTTTTCGTAAAAAGACAAAAAGCGCACTTTTTTAGGACACCCCAAACCCACCCTAAATTAGTACACACAAAATACAAAAATACAAACCCATTAAAACACTTACAATCAAAGAGATTTATTAAAAAAAAATTAAAATAACCTAGCCAAAACCCAAAAAAAAAAAACTATTTAAGAAAAAAAAAAACCTTAAAAGCAATGGACACCAAAGACAATAAATGGAATCAACACTGTATGAATTTGAAATTCATATAGAATTTCAAAATGAAATGGCTATCTCTCAAAACTTGTGTCACTAAGAAAAGCCCTAATAAACTGTTTGGTCACAGAGAAAACTTGGGATACGCATCTATAATCAATGGAGGTTGAGCCTTCGTGTTGGAGATTCAAAAGGCGAGAGAAAACTCTGAGCAAGAAATGTCAGAACAAAGGAGAGAGAGAGAGAGAGGTAGTTTTTTTTTTTGGTAAACAGTATTGGGTAGTTGATCGAGGGAGAAAGTGGAAAAGGTAGGATTGGGTTTTTTTTTTTTTTTTTTTTTTTTGGTTGTCAAATCACTTAAATTACATGTGGCACTGCACGGTAGGGGCTTCGGGAGACTAAATTCAAGCCTCACTTAATATAATAATATAGATAATATATATATAATTTTTTTTTTGTTTTATTTTTTATTTTTTTAATAAACATGATCAACAAAATAGAAATGTGATTTTTTATTAGTTATAAACAGCTAATTAATGAACATAAAAAAATAAACAATAAATGAATACAATTTTTTTACTAAACAATTACAAAATTTATACTTAAAAAAAACAAATAAACACTAATAGAATACTTACAGGAGAAGAAAATTGATGGTGTTAAACAGCTCCTTCAAAAGTTATTAGTTCTAAATAGCACAAAATTGTAAAGCAACCTGAAAAAATATAATAACCTGACAGGTCATCCAAAAAAAAAAAAGTCAAGACCTAAAAAATTCTCACATGGTGATGAGGCATTAATTATCACTTAGGTTGAACTTTTATATGGTAGGAAAAATGGAAAAAGAAAATTCATAAAAATATGGGTCTAAAATCCAAATCATAATGAAACAATACTGTATACATGTTTTTTTTTCATATATATACATATATATATTTTGTAATTTAGATTGAACTTTTATATGATGGGAAAAATGAAAAAAAAATCATAAAAATATGAGCGTAAAATCCACATCATAATGTATACAATTTATTATTTTATTATTATAATTATTATTATTATTTTATTTATAATTTAGATTGAACTTTTATATGGTGGAAAAAATGAAAAAAATTCATAAAAATATGAGCTTAAAATTCACATTATAATGTATACATTTATATTTTTTTTATTTGTTATTTTTTTAATCAACGCGATCAACAAAATGGAAATGTGAATTTTCCATTTGGAAAGTAATAGGTATAAACTGCTTATTAATAAACATAAATAATAACTCATAAATAAATACCATTTTTTTAACTAAACAATTACAAAGTTTATACTTTAAAAAAACAAATAAACAAACAAAGAACACTTACAATATAAGAAGGTTGATGGTGCAACCCTTCAAAAAGTTGTTAGTTCTGAAGTCAGTTAGAGGTGATTGCATAAGTCAGACATTGTGTGAGATCAAAACAATCTGGAAAAAATAAATTTCTACTAATAATGAACAAAATTAAACTAATAATAAAAAAATGGATTAAAGCTTCTAAATAGAATTAATGCTCGAGAGATGTTAATGGTTTAGGGAAACTACCAAAGAAGTATAAATTAACGGAGAGGATCTCAATCTGCCATTTAGATATTTGAAATGGGAAACATAAAATAAAATTTAAAAAAAGAAAGCATTTTATAACCAAAAAATAAAATTTAAAAAAAGAAAGCGTTTTATAACAAAAATCTTGTAATTTACTTTTAGAGCAGGGTGGGAATTAGTGGCATGCAATACTTGGTTTCCAATTTTTTGGCTCATGTCTTAAACAATGTCTTTGTCAACTCTTAATTCAGAAATCAACAATTATTTTAACACATTGTGATGAGAAGAGAAAGGGAAGAGAAGAGGAGAAGAGAGTTTGCCTCATGTCTTACTAAAAACTCTCAAGTGGTGCAATGGCAGTTAGGAACTGTTCTTGTGCAGTGGTAGTTTGTGTCTTTATATCTTTCTTTCCCCACTTTTTTGTTTTTGTTTTGGTTTTTAACAATTTTGTTTTGGCATGGCTTTGAAAGAGAAAATTATTATAGAAAGTGAGAAGAAACTAAAAAATACAGAGGGAGATGGTTATTAGACAGTTACACGTTACCTGAACAATTTGAAAAAAGTCCCTCAGGAATAACTCTTGTGTTGTCTTCGATTGATGGCCACAGGCCAGGACTTCCAAAATATGATTAATTGCCACATCAAACATCCCAAGAAATGCATACCATGTGTTTATTATGCAAACTATACTGGCAAATGCTTTAGAACTTACTTTCCAATATAGAAATGAACATGATCCCTGATATGTCTCCATTTAGTTCCTTTAAAAACAGTTAAAGAGGGTGGTAGAAACTGTAGTAGGAACGTGGAAAAATGGGCTCTTTTTTGTTTTTTTAATTCTTCTTGAAGTTGAGTATTAAGTAGTTGGTTAGGAAAATTAGCAAACGTGGGTTTTTTTTTTTTTTTAATGTAATTCACCTAAATTCCACATGGCAGGAGCTTCAAGAGACAAAATCTAAGGTTCACTTAATAAAATAGTATAGATGTTATGAATAATACGATATATTATGAATAATAATTGATAAGTTATAAAATGATATAATATGAGAAGTAAAGAAGTGAGTTAAATATGTGATTTAGTCGGGATCAGATTGGTTTGCAATTTTGTATTTTTTTTTTCTCTACTCTAAAAAGTTTAGTTAGGTTGACAATGGTGAAAAGTAAGGGAAATAAAAAATAACAATAATAATTTTTTTTTCTTCTAATTTTGTTTAGTATAAAGGTAGTGAAAGTTATAAAAAAAGTTAATTTTATTGTACAATTCATGATAACACGGTAATTAAGCTTGTACTAGTTTCTAACAAAAAATACAAGAAAATATAAGAAAGTTTAAATTTGTTATAAAAATAGTTACCTAGGCTCCATTTATTAAAAATAAATAAATGATAAAAAGTGAAGTAAAATAAAATAAAAGGAAAATAAAATACATATTCTTTTATGAATTTAATTATGATGAAAATTTTACAAGAAAATAAGAATTCTAACTACTTTTTTAATAAATTTAAATTTTATAGTATTTTCCTATAATTTTTGCAACTTTCTTCTATGAAAGTTTTAATTTTTTTTTAAGATCTTGTGATACCGTTGTACCAAATTGATTTGATCTTTTATCGGTTTTGTAATAAAAATTTTATTTCCGATCTAAAAATAAATAAATTATCATGCTATTATGAGTTTTACAAGAAAATTAAGCCATATTTGGTTTGTTTCTCAAAATGTTTGATAAAAATAATATCAAAAAATATTTTAACATTTTTTAAAATTATTCATGACTTTTCAAAATATTGATTATTTATTTATTTATTTCATCAAATTAATTTTATTTTATTTAAAAAATATATATGAAATAGGTTTATGAAAATTAAACCACAGACGGGATTAACTTCCTTATAATTTTCATTATTAGGCACTATTTGGCATGTGTTAAAATAACACATATTATTTTAGCATATTATTTTATTTATGTCATAATTATTTCATTTAAATCATATTATCTCTTTATCACGTCATTTCAAACTCAATCTATATTTCACATTTTTTTATAAAAAAAAATATAAAATGTACTAATTTAACACATGGTAAACAACAAACTTAATTTTTAGGATAAATTATGCAAATGATCCCTGTAGTTTACACGTTGTGTCATTTTGCTCCCTCTAATTTCAATTTGCTCGACTTTAACCCTGAATTTTGAACTCTGTATCATTTTGGTCCAATTAACGGAAGTTAAGAAATTGGACGAAAAATTTGCACGTAAATGACATGTGATTGGTTTCCAAGGGCAAAACAGACATTTTGCTCTCACTCTCAATTAACTCAATGATTTATCCATCTAACTCAGAGCGAGTTAACTCACTCTCATTTAACTCAATGATATATATGTATATATGTATATATATCTGTACAGAGGAGAGAGAGGGGATAAAGAGGAGGTGTCATCGAAGAGCTGGGGGAGGAAGATGGAGGTGGCGTCAATGGCCTATGAGGGATGGCAAGGCAGTTGCTGTCGTGAGTTTGAAATGAAAGGAGTGGGGTGATGGCGTTGCGATTGTAGGAGAGATAGGGTGACGCGATGGAAAGAAATCCTCTAAAAGAAAAGAGTTTTAACCAAAACCCTGAACCCTAATCGACCAAGGCCATCTAGGTCGAAATACAAGGGGGTTCAACAGCGAAAATATAGCAAATAGGCTGCCAAGATTCGAGACCCTTTCACCGGAAAAAAGGGTCTGGTTGTGCACTTACAACACCATCAAAGAAGGTGCTAGGGCTTGCGATTTGAAGAAGCTTGAATTCAAATCCATGACTGCTTTGTCGAGGAAGAGTTACAATCACAATCAAAACCACTCTTCTTCGGTGGCAGAGGGCTTTGAAGCTTATTGTCTCACACATCCCTATTGTCTATCCTCAAATTGGACTCTTTAGATTCAGCTTCGAATTCACATGTTGATGGAAAATTAAATGTAACATTGAATGATTTTGTTGTGGACAAGACCATTGTTGTTGATGATTAGAAAATGCCCAATCAACGACGCAACCAACTACGACGGCGATGGAACAATTAATGATGGTGATCCTTTTTTTTTTTTTTTTCTTTCACTCATATTCTCCATCTCTTTCTCTGTTTTTGTTCCTTTTCTTTTGTTCGTTATGGAGATTTGTACATATGGGGTTTCAAATTTGAAGACGTGGCTAGGGTTTGTAGGTTGATTTTGTGTTGTGATTTTTGATCTAGGGTTGAAAATTGGATTTTGTTTTGTAATTTTTGATAGTTATCATGATTTGTTCATGTTGGGATTATTGTTTGGCTAAGGCAGTGGTAACAGAAGGCAGTGGAACGGCGGACGACGGTGGTCAGTGGTTCTGTTCAATCACAAGCAAAGAAGAAGCTCAAAAAGAAAGCCAAATGTCTATTTTACCTTTGAAAACCAATCACATGTCATTCTCGTGCAAATTTTCCATCTAATTTCTTAAATTCCGTTTTCAATTAAACCAAAATGATACAAAATTTAAAATTCAAAATAAAAAATGAATAAATTAAAATTAGAAGGATCAAAATGACATAACATATAAATTATAAGAATTATTTGCACAATTTGTCATAATTTTTATTTATTTCACTTTTTACCATTTAACAAAAAATCTGCGGCAAGATGTGGATCGGGTCGGGCGGAATTGCCATTGCACCCATTGACTTCATTACGCCCCCCCCCTCTCTCTCTCTCTCTCTCTCTCTTACACACCTGTGGCTGAAACGTCCATAGGTGCCACCATACACACAGCTCCTCCAACCATGACGGTGGTGGGTTTTGGAGTTTTGAGTGTGGCTGTGGCTGTGGCTGTGGCTGTGAGCTTGCTCAGGTCTGCTACTACTAGGGATTGCATTTTGCAAACATATGAATTCTTTAATCGGAAGCCAAGGTTCACATTCTTTCCCTCATTAATTCTACGTTTGGTTCATTTGATTTAGCTGGAATGGAGGAATGCAATGTTTACTAATTTTTTTTTTATTTTTTATTTTATCTATGTAAAATCTATTACAAATACAAAGTGTGTTTGGTTTGAGTTTTCTTGATTAAGTTTTTTAAAAATTGATTTTTTTTAGTTTTTGTGGTTTTTTGTTTTTAGTGAATATTTTTTAAATTTTAAATTTTAAATTTTTTTTTACTTTTTTTAGATGCATTTTACTTAGATGTATCTAAAAAGTAAAAAATTTGTGAGAAAATATTTTAAAAAATTAATAAATACATAAAAATATAAAAAATATATTGAATTCTTGTATTTTTTTTTATATTTTTGGTATTTAGTGAATTTTTGAAAGATTTTTTTTATAATTTTTTTACTTTTAGGTGTATTTATGTTAGGTGTGTCTAAAAAATAAAAAATTTGTTTAAAATATTAAAAAAATTCAGAAAAAACAAAAAAAATGAAAAATAAGAAAGTAGAATTTTATGAAAAGTGTAAACACTATTATTCACCATTCCAGTTCGCTTTCATTACAGTGGGCCAAACACTTTGGTTTGGAGATTTGAGATGGGATTTGAAAATGAAAAGAAAAAATATAGGCGAAATATAAATAAAATATATCTATATTTTACTTACTTTCACGCACTTTTTTCCTACCCTTTCCCCGTTCAAATCACTTTTTAAATCTCTAAATCAAACACAACCTAAGTCTATTTTTAGTTTTCTCATGGTTTGGAATTTAAACCACATATATGGAAATATTTAAGGTCACCATCACAATTTGGTGGTGTTGCATGTATCAATTGATATACCAATTAATATATATGTTATGACATTATTACTAATTCTACCTATTATACAAATTACAAATATTCAAAATTTCTAAAATTATGTTACATCATCTTTAACACACTAATTGGTATACCAATTGGTGCATGTAGCATTATTCGTCACAATTTCGTTTTAGAAACTGTTTTTTTTTGTCAAGCATTCAATAATTTTCTCTTACATCCCGTTTGGATCGTGAGGTGAGAAAATAAATGATTGTGTTTTTACCTAGGTGAGAAAAAAAGGAAATGATTTATTTTTTTTCACCATTATGTTTGGATGAATTCACCTATCTTGTTTGGATAGAGGAAGAAGAAAAAAAGAGGAAAGTATTGTATTGTATTTTATTTTATCAAAATAATTTTTTCATAAGGATAATTTTCATATTTTAGAAAATTTTCATTAAACTCAATTTCCTTTCTCACCAAATCTTACCACTTTTGGTGGGAAACAAAACATGGGTTTGGTGGGAATCCTTTTCTCACCATTTTTCATCTATTTAACCATCCAAACAAGTGAAAGAGTTTTATATTCTTACAATTTCTTTTCTTTTCTCACCAAACCCCTCCATTCAAACTGAGAGGCATGACATGTAAGTTTGATTGGATCAGGGATTTGGAAAAGGAAAATGTGTGTGAAACTTAGGTGAAATGTAATTATATTTCATTCGCATTTTACCTATATTTTTTCTTTTTTGCTTTCCAAATTCCTTCCAAAATCCATGAACCAAACATAGCCTTAGGTGGTTGTAACCTGCGTAAAAATCATGAAAACAATGTTTAGTTGTTACCATTGTTGCTTGTCTTGAATATTTAAACACTGTATATATACAAGAAGGTGTGCACCTTACAGGTGTGCTATGAAAATCAACCAGTTGAATGTATATGGAGAATTTTTTATCAATTGACAAAAGATGTAGACGAAGGCAAAAGAACAAGAAAAAGAAAACTGTATAAATTATCAAAATTTGTGTCATATTTTTAAAGGAGACATATATAGCTTGAACTTTGTGTCATTTTTTGAAGACATTATACGAATATCTTTCTTTTTATCATATTCAGGAAGAAGACAAGAATGAGCTCCTCCTTTCTAAAAAATAGAGACATTTTTTTCTTACGAAAGCAATAATTTAAATTAATATACGAAGTTTGATAATTTTGTTAATTTGTAATTATCCATGTGTGCGGCTCTCTTTTGGTTTAAAAGATGTCATTTTTGTGGATCAGTTTACATGACAATGTCAATGCGAAATGCTAATTAGAAAGGATACAACTTACTGGCATGTCTATTCTATTTAACTAATCTTAATTTATACTTTTAGAAAATGAAATCTATTTATTATTTTGTTTCATGTGCAGGTTTCTCAAATTGGAGCAGCCTTGAGAGTGTATGAGGATGATTCTAAAATCAAATTTGTAATTTTTAAGGTAAGACAACTATTTTTGAAAAACGTCTGCTAACACCTACAGTACAAGAAAGTAACCTATGGAAGGAGCATACCCAACTAATATGAGCCTGTTCGAAACTTGTGATTCCCATGGAAGACACTTTCCCTTCGTATTGATTCATTACCGACTGAATGGGAAATGCTTGCTTCTATTTCCTCCCTCTAAGGATGATAAATAATGTATTGCATTTAGAAACAAAGAATTTTGCAATTAAACATGCAACTTTAAAGAAAGCTAGAGTTCCCATGTAAAAATCTCATCCTTTGTGTTAATTTCACACCATCATAATACTTTAATTGACTTTGTAGTATTTACACCAAACACTTATTTTATCTTAGTTACGACTGCCATATTTTCTAATATATTTACTTCAATATAGAATGAACAAATTATCATTATTATTATGTTTTTTTGGTCAGGAAGGAGGGGGATAGGGTAAGGAGATCTTGGAGTTAGACCTCAGGGGCTGAGCTTGACTGACTCATAGGGATTTAGTGCTTTTTCCCTACACCAATTTCTTTTGCTCCCACAAATTGATTAGAATCTAGCAAATATTCAAATTTTAGAATATGGATTTGAGGGTGGAGATGGAACAACTTATTGTAGGATTGTTAAGACTATTTGAATAGTGGAAACTATGAGCAATGCTTAAGATATCCAATAAGTAGGGATGCAAACGAGTCAAGCCAAGCAAATACTCTACAAGCACCGAAAAACCTTGTCACCTTCTATATAGCTTCTAATGAAGTTTACTACTAGAAAATGATATTTGTCACTGAATATTATTTCACCTCCTATGTATATCCACACAACAAATTACATATGGACATGTAAAACACAGCATATTTAATTTTTTTTTTTTATAGGACTCACCATGACAAAAAATCACATAGGAGGGGAAGAGTTTTAGTAAAATATTGCAATCATATATAGCAACTCTCTTACTACTAGCCGCATTTGCTATGGTTTGCATTCCTTTGTAATCATCACCTGTGTTCAAATAAACATTCCATCACATCACCATGACAAAGCAAAAATAAATGTTAAATAGCCAGCTTAACCAATTAATGCCTCAACAATGATTTGCTCATCCCTGCAACTTCATTGATTAATTTGCCGCTCATTGATGAAGCACGTACACTTTTTTTTGCGTGTTTAATTTTCGTTACTGTAGTTATTAATAATTTATGAGTTCTAATCTAGCTTTTATTTTTGAAAGGGAAAGGGAAAAGCATTTTGTGCCGGTGGAGATGTTGTCAGAGTGGTTCAATATAGTATAGCAGGTTATAAGATGTTTCTTTGTTTGTTTTTTTTTTTTTGTTTTACAAATCATTCCTTTTCTTTTGCATGTCCTTGAAGAGACAACAAACTTTCTTCGAATTTGAGCTTTCAGTAATGGCACAAATGTTATATGTTATCAATTAGTATTGAAATGAAAACTCTTTTAACTTGTGTTAGGACATTGGAGCTTCGCTGCAAAGTTTTACCAAAAACAACTCGGTTTAGATTATCTACTGGCTACTTATAAAAAACCTTTGGTGAGACATATATATATATATATTTATAAGTAACGTAAGTTCAACCGGACTTGTTTGGTTGCTTGTGTTTTCGATTTCTTTATTTTTATTTATGAAAAGTTTGGAAACACCCATCACTTCATGAGGAGTGCTAGGAACACAGATGTGTTCCACAGCAGAATGGAACACAAATATGCGACAAAATGGTGGCACTCACATGTGGACCCCACCTTTGTCTCACATTTGTGTTCCATTCTGTGAAACACATCTGTGTTCCTAGAATTATTGTATTTTCATATCATTTTTATTTTTGTGCGAAAATAGTCTTTAAAAATTTGAAAACAACTTTTTGGATTTCCTCAAAAGTGGGTTGTTTTTAGAAAATTTTGCCGAAAATAGTTTTCAAAAACAGTTTGCCAAACAAATTTTCTGTGTTTTTTGGAATGAAAACAGAAAAAATGAAATGAAAATACAACCAAACAAGCCCTGGTTTTCCCTTTTTGTCATAGCTAGCTTATTTCGTCTAACTAAAATTGTTATTGAAGGTTTACCTTATTAATGGAATTATAATGGGAGGAGGTGCTGGACTATCCATGTTCGGAACGTTTCGCATTGTCACTGAGCATACTGTATTTATCTACCCTTTATCTTTCATTATGCACGCTCTAGTTAATTGATATGCACATAGATTGATTATTTTCCAATTACATGTTTGTTTGATGTAGTTAAATTTCTTTTTTAACATTTAAATATTTATAGCATTTTCGGTTTGTCGCATTTGTCTCCCATAAAAAATGGAAGATAGTTAAGCACTTTTTTACAGTAGAATAAATTCATCTTTATTCAAATTCTTCAACATAATTTTTGCTATTCCAATTCCACATTCATGTAAATGGAATGTCCTGCAGTTATGTACAACAGATTTTCTATAATTTGAAAATTATGGAATTCAACGTAAGAAATTCTGTTAATTACTTTCTAACTATACTATACTATGTCACACCCTAATATGATTTTAGATGTTTATATTAAAATGAGTCCAAATTGCAAACATAAATCTGACTTAACATATGAGTTTTGAAAAGTAATAAGTCCTCAAAATAAAAAATGAGGCAGCACCTAACTTTGACTTAAGTTGTGGTAGGTCAAAATTGACTCTATATTTGTCTATTCGAATAAAAAAAGGTTGGGCGGTTTGGTTAGAAGTAGTGAAGGGCCTAAGCATCCTACATCGTCCAAAACTAGGTAACCTTGTTTCCGAATAAGTTACTTGTCATTTATGGGTTGTGGCAAAGTTAGAAACAAAATGATCGGCTTCATTTGTTAGAAAAGAAATGAAAAACTTTGTACCCACACATTGATTTTGCATTGCTATTTGCATCATTTGACAAGGTAAACTGCGTACTAAAAGTAGGCCCTGACCTCGATGCTCTTCATTTGAAAATGAGTTTTTTGAATATTTTCTTGAAAACATGAGAAATCATTTTTGGGCTCACTAGCCAAAGCTAAGTTCAAAGTGGAAATTTTTGCTTGATAGTTAGGGGAAAAAATGTGCTTGAGGTAACAATTTTAAGCATAAAATCTAAATCCAAAGATCTGGAATAATGACAGTTTGTGCATACGACCCAAAATTCAAAAGGTGAGTTAAATCCAAAGGTTCAAAATGGCATTTTGGACAAAGTTCAACATTCAAAATTATAGCAACATTAAAGGATATTTTGAGTACATTAATCAAATTATCAAGTGCAAAGTGACATATATAGTATCAAAGTGGATATATTAGGTGTACTAAACAAATTAACTAGTTTGAAATACGTTTTAGGCAAACGAACCCAGTAACAAGTTCAAATTGATATTTTATGCATACTAACCGAGTGTACAAATTCAAAGTGGAATCCTAGGCATAATAACCACAGCGATATAAAGGTTGAAAATGGCATTTTAAAGCATATAAAAAATCTAAATTTATAGGGTCAAAATGACATTTTAAACAATACGAGCCGTATTGATAAGTCCGACATGACATTTTAAAGTATAAGGGCCAATGATAAGTTCTAAATGAGTTATTTTCAACAGTGGTCTTGTTGGCTCTCAAACCTTAACCATGGCTCTTGTATATGACTTGGATGCGCCTACAAATGCTTCTTTACAATATTTATGCTGTTTAGATCTTAAATTTATGAAGGTATTTTGGAAGGAAAAGAAAAATAAAAAGGGATTTGTGAAAAAACTTAGCTTCTATTTCATTCATTTCCCCCTCTCCTTTTCTTTTCCCTCCCCAAATCCAAGATCTAAACACAGCCTTAATTTGTTAATTCATTTCCTTTTTTTTACTATCTTCATTTCATCCAGTCAACTGCTTTTGTTAATATTGAAAGCAATGCTTCAAATGAATTTAGGTCTCCCATTACATTAACCTTTTATTAACTTTGCTTCTCCTATATATGGTGTATAGATTGCACATCTCACAGCTGTATGTGTGAAGAATGAGTATAAATTTTTTTTTTTGACCAACAACCCAAAATTCATTTCAAGTATGTTTTAAGACATGAAGACTGAAATAACTATGATTGTAAATGTTAATCTTTGTAAGTATGTTTTAAGACATGATTGCATAATAAAAATACTTATTTCTTTGACTAAACTTACCCATAAGGTTAATGAGTTTTAGAACCAGAGTTTGTGGAGTTTAAAATTTTGTCTAGCACCTTGACAAACATTATTATTATTTATTGCATGAATATATGTTGCAGTAATACTCCACCTTTCTGTAATTTGTATGATAACATTAGTGCATATGCATTTGAAAATACAAATTAAAAAAGAAAGAAAAACTCTATCAAACATACATTGCTTTAAACTTCGACCATGCACAAATCCTAACATAATTCATTTGTGTGATGTCCAATTTAGGTGTTTGCCATGCCGGAAGCATCAATAGGACTTTTTCCTGACGTTGGTGCCACATGTTTTCTTTCTAGGTTGCCAGGCTATTTTGGTATCACTTTTAACTCTTATTTTTTCTGTAACAATTTCATTAGATTTTTAAACTATTTGACTTTTCATAATTTTTATATTACTTTTAGTTCATTGTGTACTTTCAGATTTTGGTCCTTATCCTTTACTATCCTTCACTACCCACAACGACTAAAGCTATGAGGATAGTGATCTCATTTTGAGATCTTACCTCTTTTTGGTGTGTTTCCCTTTGTTTATTTAATTTTATTGACTTCATAAGTTTAGGCATGCATTGTGGAGATGACAAAGATTGTCACTTCTAGATTTCGTGTGCTCTTTGTTTTTATCTTATCACAAGTTTATCCTTACTCTCTTAATCATGTATTTCAAATTCAAATCTCCCTCCTTTCCCACCTAACCTAAGAAAGATTCTTGGGTCAACCTTGGTTGCTAGCCTTGGCGAGCTCTGTCCTTAGGCTTACTGTTCAAATTTTCCTGATCAATTGCCCCCCCTCATATCTGCAGTATAATGTGACATATTGGGGAAATGATGTAATGCATTTAATGAGTAATTGGCAACTTTTATTTTTTCGACACGTAGGAGAACCATTAATGCCACATTTGACATGGCTATTGTGTTTTGTCTTACGTTTGCATGTTTTTGGTGTTCTAACCATTTGTGGTTGTCCCATCCAAAGAGGATCTTCTGCAATTTATAGTTTTGATTTTTGAGTTGTAGGTTTCTTAAAAGCACTACTTTGTTCTAGCTTTGTCTTACAGTTAAATTTGGAGCATAAGAGTTGACAGAGAGAGGAGATTTGCTGGAATAGGAGGCTCAAAACCTAATTAGGTTTCTTACCTCTCTAAACACATGTATTTATAATAACAAAGGAATAAGTACAATGACACTATTATCCTCAAGCACATAACATAACACTTCCTTCTCTTTTCATGAGCTTATCTCTAACAAAGATTTTGAGCTGTTTAAATTCTTCTAGTGACTCCTATGATTCTTCCGTGTGTCTCTCTTCTGCTGACCTTTCCCAGATCCTCTTCCAGTTTGATTGGATTGACTTTAGTTGTCGTTTGGGTGTCCCTTGCCATTACATTCCATCTCCTAGTTGTGTCTCATTCCCTCCAATAGATCATGCCCAAGATTAAGTTGTACTTTGTTGTAGACCTCTCTTGTCTAGCCTCTGTTAATCAGGAGGGAGAGGAAAATCTACCCTAGAAAGCACATAATTTGGTACTTATATAGGCTCATGCCCTTATAGCTAAGGATTTGGACATCATAAAGTCCAAGTTCAACATGCTGAAATGATTAGGCTCTGACTCTCTTTTCCAAATAAGTATGCTTGCTCGCCTTCTGGCAATGTTTTTTCCTGTAGTGTCAACCAGTTTTTTTTTTTTTTTCTTCTTCTTCTTCTTCTTCTTTCTGTAGTGTCTACTATCTCCTTAGAGGATGGTTTGAAAGACAATATTGCCTTAGGTCTTCGCCAGGAGGACAGAGGATTCAAGACCCTGCTTTTTGCTAAGAATTTTGGTATGCCTCTATTTTATCCCTTTTTTGTTGGTCTTCTACTTTGGCCCTGTTTGGTAGGGCTTATTTTCAACTTATTTCAGCTTTTAGCTTAATTTAAGCTATTTTGATGTGTTTGGTTCAGCTTAACAATACAGCTTATAGCTTTTCGTAAGTCAAAAATTAATTTATTCTTTGAGTGGGGGAGGAGAAGCTTAATTTATAAGTAAAAAATCAGCTTATATTCACAGTTATAAGGTATAAGCTGTTAAATTATAAGCTAGAATCATTTTCCCACAGCTCTACCAAACGGGCCTTTTGACTTATCTGGTGGTCTGTCCTCTATAGCCATGGTGGCCAAAATGGTTGTTCCTCAATTTAAGTTCAGTACTGTCATTTGAGGTTATGGCCCAAGCCAAGAGGAAGTTGGATAAGAGGGAGAAATGAAAACTTCTTTCTCCACCATCAAAAGTAGAATGCTGAGGCTATCTTCACCAAGTGGAGGGATGAGGAAGACGGAAGACGTCTCCAACTTTCAATCTGTCCTTCTGGAAGACGCCTTTGATGGTTCATACTGCTATTTGCTCCACATTGGAAGTTTGGAATTGGCTTAGGCTTCCTAAGAGGTTTCTTCTCCCAAGAAAGAGAATGTTGAGGCCGTAGATCCCCATGTCCTGCCCCTACCCTTGTGACCGGAGATTAAGGTAAGGTGATTGACACCTCAGGTCAACCTTCTACCCCTAAAGGAATTTCTCCCAACACTTCTCGTGGTGGCCCTCACTCTATTATGGAGAAATGTGAGATAACAGTGAACAAGTAAAATTTTGTCAAATTTTTTCAGATTTCTATTCATTATGGGTGTTGTTTGATAGATTTCGACAAGATGAATTCAAAAATACAATTTTTTTTTTATAATTAAAAAAAATAATGTTGATCTAGATCAAATGTTATTGAATTTTAATATTCCAAGCAATTCAAAAGTAAGGGGTTACTTGCTAAAACGCTATTGTGGGGTGGGGGTATTTTGATCATAAATTGGCCTCCTAAATATTACAGGATTGGAGTTGGAAAACTTTTTTTTGTGTCCTTGTACTAGTATAATCTTATAATGAGGGAGCTCTCTAACATCTAACTAAAGCTCCCTTTTAATTTTTTTATTTTTTTATTTTCAATTTTGGGAAAATAGGGACTTCTTAAAAGATTTCCTATCTTTTCATGTTCGACTTAGCTGTGGCGACCATTTAGGGAAAGGGAATCAAATGCTCCTTTTAGACTTGTCAATGACTATTACAGTCATTTTTTTATAAGTTGCATAATTGTTGTTATTGATTTTAAATTCTTTAGTTACTGTACCATTTGAATTGTTCAAATTAATCAAAATATCATGTGTTTCTATCTTATTTTAAATTGGGGCTTGAACCAAAAATTGTCCAATGTTTTAAACTCGTATTGTCCAATGTTTTAAACTCATATATATAATTTTTTCTTTATAATTTATCACATGCCCAACTTGTACAGGAGAATATTTAGGGCTTACTGGAGCAAGAATTAATGGAATTGAAATGCTTGCATGTGGCCTTGCAACTCACTTTGTCCTTTCAAAGGTATTCTAAAATGATACTAGCAATAAACCTGTGCAATGAACAGAAATCAAGAAACGAAAAAGAGTTAACATACTATTTAATATAATTCTATATTACCACTAAAATTTACTTCTAACTCACAAATGGTATAGATAGTTTTTAAATGTCAAGTATTGTGCACAAGGGAAAGAAGAACATAGTGCTATAGAAGTTTCAATTCCTAATCATTTTGCCCATTTTATTTAGACCCAGTTGATATGAAGTTTAAAATGACAAAACAATCATAATTTTTTGAAAAATGCTCACCTTTAAACTTTTGTTTTTCCCTCCTGAGATGGGACAGTTTGGACATTTGTGCAAAATTTGCATAATAAAGATGAAATATGAAGTGTTTTGGTTGAAAAAATGAGACCTAATAGTACCACTCTTTTTAAACTAGCATAAATTTCATGCTATGCACAATCTTAAAAAGAGAATAAAAAATTATATTGAAATTACTTTATGAAAAATATTGTTTAGAACATAGATGGAAAATTGGTTGGAATAAAAAATTTTAATTAGTTTTTCTCATGCTACATTAAAGTGTATTTAATGCTTCCATTAATGTAATATTGGAAGTACTAAACAATGAACAATTGAGCGTAACCTAATTGATCACCCACCTAATTGACCACCCACGACTCTACTGTCCGGGTGGCCAAGAAGTGTCATGTCCTTTGTTTTCGGTACTTTATTTTACTTCTCTTTTGTTCCTTTATTCCACATTGGGTGTTTATTGTAATAATAGTGATACATTATATTTAATTCTATATTACAGAATAAACCAATATGATTTTGGCCACTTGTAAAAACATAATTATCAAAACTTGGTTCATAATAATGTTCGTAGACAACTCCTTTTCAAAAAGTGACTTTGCAACTAAGGAAAGAATTGGAACATTAAAGGTTTTAAGGTCCAATGCTATATAGCAATGGCTTTTCACCGTTTTATTTCACTAGGATCATTATTTTTTTAATGATTATTTCTAAGGAACCTACGTAGAGAAGATACAAAATAGTGTCAATAAATCAACATATAACATTTTTCTTTTCATTATACTCTTTTTGTGTAATACAGAATATATTTTTTGCTCTCTCTCTCTCTCTCTCTCTCTCTCTCTCTCCTCTTTGTACCTTAGGATCTTCAACCGTTAGAAGATGCGCTGTGTGAGCTGGTTGCTGCAGATACGTTGACCATTTCTAAGCTCGTCAGCAAGTTTATATACAAAGGACATGCAAAGCAAGATAGCTTTCGTAAAAGGTAACTTAGTTATTGTTGTTTTACTTCAACCTTTTGTTGGCTCTCATTCACCAATTTGTTTTTATATGCATTTCTAGTGCTTTTGTTGTGGATTTTTATATATAGGACTGTATCATGGACAAAGCTCTTGATTTTAGTGAAATTTATTGATGAACAGAGTAGAGATCATCAACAAGTGTTTTTCTAGAAAAACAGTTGAAGAAATCTTATCATCACTAGTAAGTAAACTTGTCAAAAATTATTCCATTTGTTATATATCTATCCTTCTCAGAAAAAGGTTAATTATACTTTTGATTCCTAAACTATGCACTACGTATCATTTGGTCTCCAACATTTTGATTGTGTCAATTTCATCCCTAAAGTATTAAATGTTTCCTAAAGTGGTCCCGTGTTTGACACCATTTGTATTAGCCATCAGAATCAAAGCTAAATTTGGAAACAAAATTGAACTTCGTCATCCAAAAAGTTATCGCAATAACCTTTCTGCTGAAGTATATCTTTTGTTTCCAAATTTATCCTTGATTCTGAGCTTTTATGGATGATGTCAGCTCGAGAACTACTTTAGGATACATTCAATACTTTGGCAATGAAATTAGTACAATTAAAATGTTGAAAACTCAAATGACAAAAAGTTTTCACTGGTTCTTTTCTTTTATTTAGGAAGAAGAAATGGAAACTGGAACAGATAAGTGGATTGTTGAGGCAATAAGTTCTTTGAAGTCAGCTTCACCAACAAGTCTTAAAATTACTTTACGATCTGTAAGAATAATTATAAAAGCTTTCTTATTTTCATTGAATTCATTTGGAAAATTCCTTGTTACAAGTGCATTATAGCAACGCTTAAGATGAGAGGGCACATTTGTTTGTGTGTCAGTTTGTATTGTGTACCCTCTCACAGGTGTATATAAGAGTAATGCTATACAAAAAAAAATTAATATATAATTTTCATACATAATGATGTGGCTTGTTGTGGACATTTCATTTCAAAACAAAACAAAATTGAAGATGGATTTATGTATGAATATAATTTTTCTGTACATAATGAGCATCTATTTCGATTACGACAGGATGTGTGCAAATTTACGATACAATTTCGTTGAAGTTACGACCCAATTACATATGATCATAACTCCTAGATATGACTCAGTGAAGTCACTAATTGTTGGAGTTATGGCCTGATGTGATTGAGTTGTAATTTTGCATTAATCAAACCATAATCTTTGAAGTGTGCATCATGCACACCCTTGGAAGGTGCGCACTACAGATTCAACCTCTGTTCATTTCACTCTTAACATAATCTTGTTTGGTTCTTGATTAGATTAGAGAAGGAAGGGTGCTAAAACTTGAACATTGTCTCCGTCGTGAATTTACTCTCTGTCGTCATTTCATGCGAAGAACGGTCAACAATGATTTCTACGAGGTATATAGAATCTATCGTTTTCATATATTCTATAGGATAAAATATGTGTATGATCCTTAAAATATGTATTTGGTATTATTTTTTATTCTTGAAATTTAAATTTTGTTTTTGTTTTTTTTGTTAGTCAAATTAATTCTATTTCAAATGGACCATTAAAATCATTAACACAGTAATAATAAAAATCTGCACATAATCCTTGAAGTATGTGTTCTGTGTCACATTAGTTCCCCAAGTTTTTTAATTCCATCACTTTAATTCTTAAACACTAATGAAGAAGATAAAGCATATTCTTACAATTTTAGGTATTAAATTGATAAAGTTGTCACTTTACAAAACTCAAATTTTAGGAAACATTTCTGATTTTTATTATTATCCTTTAATGATTTATACGGTCGTCTAAAATCGGATTAATTTGACTCAAATTAGGAACTTTATGAACAAAATTGACAAAAAAACAAAAGTGACAAAGAACATGTACATAAAGGATATAAATTTATTTCATCTTATTGTAAATTATAACTTTGTTTTTCAATCATGTAAACATTAAACTTGCAGGGTGCCAGAGCTATGCTAATTGAGAAAGACAAAAAGCCCAAGGTACGTACCAAAAAAAAAAATAATAATTGCGTGTTACCTTTAGCATTCCTATATTAGACTACTTGCTTTTGTTTCAACATTAACATTGGATCTTGAATTTGTAGAGAAATTTATAAAGGAAAAAAAAGAAAAAGAAATAAAAGCTATTTTTCTATTTCTTTCTTCATCCATAAATTTCTCCACAAATCTGAAATCCAAGCAAAGCCTATAAAATATATATATATATAACCTAAGCAAAGGGATGGAGGAAGAAGGCAATTTTATCACATGAAACTTGATATTATATGTTTTGGGCTAGTAGTCCAACAGGCTATTTGGCAGTCATATTGACAGTTTCTGATCCACATCTCTACAGTTATTTAGAAAAACTGATATTCATTGTAGAATATAAAGATTGGAATTTAGAATATAGACGATCATGTAGTATGTAAAGTACTTCAAGGCAAATCTGTAATAAAATATGTAAGATAATACATGTATTAGTAAATTTGATAAAATCATTAATTACAATCGTACGCTCCCTTAACTCAGTTGATTGGATGTCAAATGTTCCTGATTGGTGGACATTCTTGTGATGACAGAGTATATTAGAGAAAACATTTGCTTTACATAAATTTTATTTGATGTATATTCTAGAAAAACAAAACAATGCGGAAATGTGGAAGCGGTTCAAGAAAAAAACTTACTCGTTTATCATTTTTCTTTACAGCGAACGTAAGAATGACTTATATTCACTTCTTAATTTGTGCTGTAGTTTGTCACTTTAATCAAACGATGCCATGAATCCACAGCACAACAAAAGCTCTCAGCACACACTGAGAAAATGTCAGAATTTTCCCCTCAACTGAAGTTTGAACAAATAATTATTTTTATTTAGGTTCTTTGGATTATAGAAGTAATTACAACAATGAAGAGGATTTGTCTACAATATGCCTAAAAAATATGAACTTGTACTACTTTGAACCGTGCTTGTAATTTGATTGTTACTATGACTTGTTTCTTCTTCTTCTTTTGTTTTTGTTTTTTCAGTGGGAGCCTCCACAACTATGGCAAGTCAGTGAAGAAATGGTAGATCGGTATTTTGCTGAAGCTGAGGATGATGATGAATGGGAAAATTTACATCTTCCTAATAGATCAGGCCTAAGTAATCCAATGAAACCAAAGCTCTAAGTTTTAAGGCATCAAAAAGTGAAACAATCTATGAAGAACACTAGAGGGCAAACGAAATTCTGATTGGAATGCATGTGTACTCTTATTTTAATTATGCCTTTTGATATTTGTTGGAATTATGCCGAAACATTAATGTTTTCAGTTTAAAAAATGGGTAAGATATTTACCCATTCTAAATATTGCGAGTACATACACGAGGATCTTAAATTAGTAGATGAATATGATTTATACAAGGCATAGAAAGAGGTACAATGCATAGGATGGGACATGAAACTACGTACATCACTCTCTTTTAGATGAGTTATGCTTCTATGAGTTTACTTATGCACTAGGTCTTAGTTTGTTGCTTATCGGAGACAACTAGCTTGGCACCACTATAGCCTCTCTCAACCTCACAATGAAGAGAAACATCGATCAACACCCTACTTGCCCCAAACTTGGCAAAATAACATTTTACCATGTCTAAGGGAAAAATGTCTTTTTCAGAGATGTTTAGGGCTTTTGTTTCCCCAAATGGTTCAAGAATAATATTAAAGGAGGAGATCAAACGTCATAAAGGTCAACTATCTTTTTTTCCCCTCCATAAAGACTTATTTTTGCCATCTAATGCACGATCCCATTTTGAGTTTGCTTAAACAAACAAAGCTTTAATAAAAAAACCTAAAAGTTCGCAATATATATTTTTGTAATAGTTCAAAAAATTTCATAAGATCGGGATTATATTTTAAAAATTTTAATTATAAATATTTAGAATTTAAATAATTTCCTGCCTTGGCCAAATATTTTGGTTCTGCATTTTTATTTTTTATTTTTTATTTTTTTGCGGGTACAAATTTCAGCTTTGGACACTTGAAATTCGAATTGCATTAAATTGATATATATACATATATATAAATTTGGCCAACTGGAGGTATGGAAATTGATGTTGGAGAAAAAAAAAAAATAATAATATCTGCAATAAACAATGACCCAGATCAATATGTTTAGGAATACCTCTCCAAATTATTTCTGACCTTCTGTTTGAATGCATTATTAGCGATAAAATTATGTGAGAATATTGAGATAACATAATTTATAAGATTATCATTTGGTCGAAAGTGTATTTAGATAGAATGACAGAAAAATTTAGACCTAAAATTTAGACGAGCCTCGACAGGAACTCACAATAGCTTTCTGCGACTTCAAGTCACAACAGAATCCTATGTCCATTATTTTCTCATAATTAAACACAAATAGTAGATTCCATCTTTTTTATGAATTACAATCACTTTATTTGGTTATATTTTTTAAAAAATATATTTTTTTTAAAATTATACTTTCTTGTTTTTCATTTTTTTTTATTTTTACTGAATTTTTTAAATATTTTAAGCAATTTTTTTTAACTTTTTAGACATACCTAACATAAATATACTTAAAAAATAAAAAATTTGTGAAAAAAACCTTTTAAAAATTCACGAAATATAAAAAATAAAAAATAAAAACGAAAATTCAGTACATTTTTTTTTTATATTTTTATGTATTTATTAATTTTTTAAAATATTTTTTCACAATTTTTTTACTTTATAGATACATCTAAGTAAGGTACATCTAAAAAGTAAAAAAAATGTTTGAAATTTTGAAAATATTCACTAAAAACAAAAAAATATGAAAACCAAAAATCTCAATTTTTAAAAAGATTAATCTAAAAAAGAATATTCTTCAAAAAAAAAAAATTGGCCATATACCCAAAAATCGCCAAATGACTTCTCCAATGGGCGAGAAAAACACTAAGGGCAAGTTTGGCTACTCAAAATAGGTACACACTTTTTATCTTTTTATCTTTTTTCTATCACATCACCTCTCTACTTTTCTGCACATCTTTTCGTAAAAAGACAAAAAGTACACTTATTTAGGTCATCCCAAACAACCCCTAAACACCCATTGTGTTTGGTTCTGATTTTTAGAGTTAATTTTCAGAATTTTATTTTGAAAATATGACAATTGTTTGGTTTCATTTTTTTAATTTTGTAAGTTAAATTTAAAATCCCTCCACATTAAATATTAGGTCAACGTAAAATTTGAATATCCGCCACATTAGACTTTCGGTCAATTTACTGGAACCATTCAACAATATCCAAAAAAAAAAAAAATCAACAAAACAAAAGGGAAGAAGTCACATTAAGAAGTAAAAAAAGCAAAAGAGAACGGCCCTGTTTGGTAAAGCTGTGAGAAAGTGCTTATAGCTTATGCCTAAATAGCTTATAGCTTATAACTATGAACATAAGTTGATTTCAGACTTATAAATTAAGCATCTCCTGTCCCACTCAAAGAATAAACTGATTTCTGACTTCCAAAAAGTTATAAGTTATAAGCTATAAGCTAAACCAAACACATCAAAATAGCTTAAATTAAGCTGAAAGCTGAAATAAGCAGCTTTTAAACTACACCAAACAGACACAACAAGTCACATATCTTTTTCCAAGTGTATCCATTTTTGGATTTTGTAAACTTTTTTTGATTTTTAGACTTAACCAAACAAAAACTCTAAATTTTTTTAAAAAATGAGTTTAAAAAATAGAAACCAAACATGTTTTGAAAAAATTATTAGTTAGTTTTGGGATATAATATAACCATGTTCTAAATCAATTACAAATTTTATGTCGTTTTATATTTATCGATCATTCAAAATAAAATTGTTAATCTCATCATTTTCATCGATCATAATACAAGTACACCGCATGAACAACTAATAACTTTTCGTAACTTTGAATTGTTTTGGAAACAGGTTAAAATCTAATTTTTTAATTGTTTTTCAAAAAAATATGTAAAAAAATAAAAAAATAATATAATTTAAAAAAATTAAAAATCAAAAAAAATTATTCTTAACCTCTTTCACAAAAAAAGGCCTTTTTGAAAAATGCTTTGGACCTCTAATTATTGAGCTTTAAAAGTAGTTCTAATGAGTTGATAATGAGCTCTACTTATAGTGATGTGATGTTTTGATCTTGATTTATTTTTATTTTATTTATTTTATTTATTATCATGTCATTAATACTCCATTAAAACACCAAAATTAATGATCTGAATCATTGCTGACTTTGTTTTGAATCTCTTCAGGATGTATACTAGCTACATTGCCAATCCTATGTTTTAAAGCCTCTCTCATCCGAGTAGATGGATTGAGACGTTTAACAACTCAACAAAAGTACTTTGTAATGGATCAAGAAAAGCCCGTGTCATCCGAATAGATGGATTGAGACGTCTACCTACTCAACAAAAGTACTTTGTAAGAGCAATCAATGTGCAACAGGTGGTTTTCGCCAATCAAAACCAAACATGTTTTTCACTGCGATGCTTTTAAATAGGGTAAATTATATATACCTTCCTCAACGTTTAGTTAAATTACAGATATTTTTTAAGGTTTTGAAAATTATAAATATTTTCATGAGATTTATATTTTTATAATAAATTACCTTCTGAGATTTATATTTTCATAATAATTTACTCCTTAATTTATTATGCAAATAATATCTTCAGAGAAGTATCTGTAATTTCTCAAATCTCAGAAATATTTATAATTTTGCTAAACTTCAAAGGGATATATGTAATTTGCCCTTCTAAAGAAAAGTCGGTCCCTCTATGCAGCCCAGCATCTCTTGATTCTTTTAGGAATTTATGGCGTTATTTGATTTGATTTTGAGAGATAAATTTTTAAAAAATATTTTAAGAATAGAGCTTAAATTTTTTTATAATTTGTTTAGTAGTATATTTTAAAAATAGTTTTAGAATTTGAGAGTTTGGGATGATTTGATATTTTGTTGTAATTGAATAGATGTATGTGAGAAAAAAAGTGATTGAAAATGAGAAATGAGAAAGAAAAAATGATTGATTGTTGTGTAGGAGAGAGAAAATAATTTTAAATTTTTTTTGAGAAAAATTACAAACCAAACAAAATTTCTAAAAATTTTCTCCAAATTTTTTTTTCCAAACCAAGCCAAACAAGGCCTGCTACGTGTCTTGTTTTGATTTTTAAAAATTGTTTTTTAAATAAATTTTTTGTTTATGTTTAGTGAATTTTTAAAAAAATATTTTAGTTAATTTTTTATGTATTTTTTAATTGTACTTAATCTAAATACATCTAAAAAATAAAATAAATTGAATAAAATATTTAAAAAAGTAACTAAAAACAAATGAAAATTTGAATAAATTTTTTTGTATACTTTTGTTCAGATTTTCTTTTGTTTTTAGTGATTTTTTTTTCTTTTGTACTTAATCTAAATACATCTAAAAAATAAAATTTGAATAATCAATGTCACGGTTCTGAATCTAATCTCGCAAAGTGCAATGCAAGACCGATAAATCACCAAAGAGTCCAAATCCGACAAATCGTTTTGGAAAATTGATTTTTGTAAAGAAGTGCCAAACATGGACTGCTTTGCCAAATACAGAGTCGCCACTTAAATATTTTGTTTTGGGGAAATTAGGAAACCCTGACTCGTACCTAAGGCCACGTGTCCGTCATCACCAAAGTTGCCTCGGCTCGGGAACTTGGGCACGAGAGGGGAAAGTCATGCAATGAGCACCCCCGCTCACCGGATCAAAGATCGGCCGTTACTAACATGATATCTTGTTTTTGAAAACATATGTGCTCTTATTCCGATTAATTAGCTAATCTTACTACGTGATGCGCACAGAATACAAGTATAGATTAGATCGCCTAATTTGGAACAAAACATTGCATATTTGTTTATAAAAATGATTTGAAATTTGCTACTCGCAAGTAGGCTAAATCGGGGATTTGATGAATTATTCCAATTCAAGCAATCCAACCTTCACCCACAGGTATTCAAACAGTTAATCACATAAGCAGTTAGCTTCATGGCAAGCATGCTATCATGGCAACACTCACACTCATGCAAGATGCTAAAGCATAAAAGCTTACCTAGTACTCCGAGCCAAAACAAGAAACTAGTTAGTAATCATGCGGGATCCTAGTTCATGTTAAGATGGCTAATGCAACACATGCAAAAATGCAACTAGAAATAGGCACGACTATTCTAAGATGGCATATGAGATGTAACTTGATAACATGTATTCAAATTGGTATCGAAATACAATGCAGTTTGTATGATGCGCCGAACCTGGTGCATGCAAGACAGATGAATGTATGCAAACATGCGAAACATAAGGATGCTAATTGAAATATGCCTTAAAACTAACCACTGAAAACAGGTAAGTAAAAGGGAGAAAGAGATGGGGGTTGGGAGACATGCACACACGCACGCACACTTATTACAAAATTCGCTCTCTCAACGGAGGGTCCGAATGAATGATACAAATCAAACTAACTAACTACCTAACAAGCTAATTAATTATTACAAAATCAAATGAATAACTAGCTATAACTAATTATTACAAAACTTAATTAATTAACAAATTAACTAATTAAATTACAAATTAAAGCTAACAACAAGTAAAGCATTAAAATATATAGACTAGGCTGCCTCAGCTCTGCCTTGAAGAAAGTGAAGATGCATGCTCGATTCCCGTCCCGAAAGCTCTCCAAATGCTCTTTAGAGGCTCTGCCTGCAGGGTGTCCTTGAGAACTAGCTGTTGGATTTTACCAAAAACATGCTGAGGAGTGCACCAGTGACCTGCCGGCCATGAGGAGATGCTGCTGACCACCCAGCCGGCCAAGAGTGCACACTGCTGGCCAAGGATGAGGGGTGTGCCGGCCAAGGATGAGAGGTTGCCAGCCACTGGTGTGCTGTGACACCAAGCTGTAGCAGAGCACAAAATAGAGAAAAATGGAGGGTCTCCCAAGGATATGTATGCACTATGCCACTCCATATCACCTCGAAACATCAAGGAAGGGGCATAATCGGATCCAAGACCATCAATCACGTATTTCGATGCATGATGGCCAAAGATCCAACTTGTGCAATTCAATGTAAAATGAATGCACAAAAACACATAAACGCCTAGAACTCTATCATGCATCGTCAAGAACGTTGGCGATCGAGAATTGAGGCACGTTTCATCACTTGAAGTATGAAACGTCCCTCGTTTCTCGTGCTCGGATTAATACTTAATCCAAACAACAATGCAACACAAGCATGGCAAACATGCAATATGACTTAAGCATGCAAACATGCAACTATATGACATACTCAATGCAATGTAATATGATTAACTTAACAAAGCTAATGGCATGCACAATGCTAATGCATGCAACAACTAGTATACACAATGCAATGGTGGCATACTCAATGCAATGAACTACGAGGCATACACAATGCCATATAGGATGGCATACTGCATGCAATGAACAATATGGCATACTCAATGCAATATACATAGCATACTCAATGGACTTAAACCAAAAGGGTAGACCTCAGTCATGCCCCAAATCAGTGGCCATTGGTGATAAAAATTAAGGTACATGAAGCACATACAAGCATGCACAATGCAATGGCCTATCAAAGAGGCTAAAGAGCACAACTCTCAAGAGTGCTCAACGAGTGACAAAAGTGGAAGTGTAGCAACACTAAGTGCACTGAAATAAGGTAAGAATGGATGCCAAATCATTTAATCAACACAAGTAAAGCTTGCAATGATCTTTAAGCATTAAAGCTAGCAAAGAGGATTACAAAGGAGACATGCAATACATGGCACATATGCATGAACCAATCATGGACAGAGCTCAAGTAGGTCAAAACAAGGACCTAAACATGCTGGGATGGAGGCTCAAGGACCTAGGCAACAAGCATACACACTGGGCCATGAACTAGGCAACAATGCACAACACTCAAATGCACTTAAAGAGTGAATGAAGTGGGAACATGGCAATGTTACATGCTCTGAAATGAAGTATTAAGTGATGCCAAATCATATAAATGGCTCAAAGATAGCATGCATGAGTCATCAAAACACAAGGCTAGCAAGGCCAATTGCACTGCGACTATGTAATTCATGAAGCATATGGCAAGGGCAATCCAAAATAGTCATAGAACATATTAAAATGAGTCTAAAACATGCATGGAAGGGAGCCAAAATAAGCTAGTATGAAGGGCATAAGGCATGATGCATACAAGGCAAATAAGGTGGATTACACTACACTTATTAAGACCAAGCATGGGATGACTTAACCAATAAAAATCACAGTTATATCATAGCATAATAACCCCAAATAAACACTAAAATGATGGCTCGCAAGCTAAGGCATGAAGGCATACGCAATGGTTCATGTTAAGGCATAAAGGGGCAAACCCTCCAACGCATTGAATGAGTGACAAATGTGAATGCATGGCCATGGCACATGGACTGAAATCACATAATAAATGATGCCAAATCATTAAAATAGTCTAAGTAATGCATGCTAGTGAACTCAATACACAAGGCTAACAAGCTAGATTGAACCATGGCTATACAAAGCAAGTCATGCATGGCCAAAACAACTAAAATCAAACCTTAAACATGGTAAAACATAAACAAAATCTTCTCAGAGCTAAGCCAAAAGCATGCTAAAATGATATGTCAAAACATGATGCATGTTAGGCTATTTCATGGAATTACACTACAAGTGTATGGAGCATGCAAGGGGCCAACAAACCCACCCAAAATAGAGTCATGGCATGCTAAAACATCACCAAAAACATGCTGAAATGGAAAGAAAACAAGCTAGAATGACATGCTACTTCATGAAGCATACAAAGCTAGTTTGTGTGATTTACACTACAAGTGTATTAACTATGCATGGAGTGACCAAACCAATCAAAAACAGTGGTATGCCTCAGCAAAATAACCACAAATACAAGCTAAGATATGGCCAAAAAAAGCTTAACAAAGATGCTCAAACATGAGGCATATGAAGCAAGTAAACAAAATACAAGGAGAGGGGATGACCCTCTCCTATTTAGGACACCAAAATCACCTTTCCACCACTGAAAATCCTCTGGATTTCAGTGGTAGAAAGGTCATGCAAAGGGTTCAACAAGAGCCTAAAGGGATGGCTCAAAACAAGGCCTAACAAGGCCTAAGATGGGGTAAATCACCCCAAACGAAAAAGTGACCTTAAACAAACTTCTCAAGCATGCAAAAACAGAACTTTTTCCAGTTAAGAGTTAAGCTTAAAAACATATGCAAGAAGGGCGAAAACCTTAAGCAAAAATGGGGGATCTAAAGGTTAAAAACTCACCCTTGAAGACCTTCTTTACCACTGCAACTCCAGCCACTTGTTTGAGCTCAAACTAGCCCAAGAACACCAAAAACAACCTCAAGAAGCCTCAGCAACACAAGCAAGGTGTTTGAGTATGTGTTTGTGTACAAAAGTGAGACAAAACTACACTTTTAAAGCACAAAAACGAAGAAATAAGGAGATATAGATACAAAGCTATATCTATCTTTCAAAGCTCCAAATTCTCAACCTCTGAAATGGAGGAGGAGCCTCTCCTTATATAGAAGAGAGGCAATACAAAGCTTGTTCAACAAGCTTGAAAAGAGGCTCATCTCTCCATACACGTATATGGAGGAGAGATGAGTGAAAACCAGCTGGCTCAAAAGATCTGGCGTGAAATTTGCTGAGACAAAGGGTTTTGCCGGCCATCAGAGGTGGCCGGCAGTGCCTCATTGATGGCCGGCAGGCATCATCAATAGTAGGCAGGGGAAAGTTCAAGGCCGGCAGTGCCAAACAGTGGCCGGCAGTGGCCCATGAGAATTATGCTGGAAGGACCAGCACATGGTCCAAAAATGGGGCAAAAAGGGTAGAGGGTTTGGAAAGCTCAAACCTGTGACGTTCCGTCGCGAAAGTCGAATACCCGACGAGCAATCGAACTTGTGGTTGGATGTACCTGTAAGCACAACTAAGTCTTGAGGACGATCAAAAATGGGGTGTCTACAGTTGCCCCTCTTTGACAGAACTCGAAAGTCACAAAGTGACGGGAGTGAATGTCAAAGCCCAAAGACGACCCATTTTTGACAAGGCCGAAGACTTAGACAAATAGGCAAGATAACAAAGTGATGCGCCCGCAGGCAGGGGCAAGATGCAAATGATATGCACAATGCCGAACATAACTTATGATTATGCAAAGAAAGCTGTAATGAAGCAATTATATACAATAAATGCAACAGTTTAAGCAAGCGAATACAAATCAAACTACATTACATGCAGAAAGGATGTAAGAGAATTATACAATTCTCACAACATCTCACGCAGAGTACATACAATACCATCTGGTTCGTCTGGTTGCGCTAGCTTCAAATGAACCGTACATACAATATCGTGCATGCAAAAGAAAGAAACTTAACAGGTACAATATCGTTAGAAACATGCATGGCAATGTAAGTGAAAAGTGCGTGACAACGCAAGTGGAGGGGTGCAAGACAATGTAACCTAAGAGTGCGAGACAACACGGGAGGAAGAGCGCAAGACAATGCAACCTAAGTGTGACGCATTACAATGCGGTGGAAACAAGCATAACAATGCAAGTGAAGGGTTCATAACAATGTAATGCACTAACAAGTGCAGGTAAGGTGCGCAAAATAGCGCGATCAATGCACTAACAGGTGCAAGTAAGTTGCGCAAAATACGCGATCAATGCACTAACAGGTGCAGGTAAGGGGTGCAAAATAGCGCGATTAATGCAATGCACAAAACAGTGCAATGCGCAAGATAGCGCGATGCGCAAAATAGCGGGAATGAAATACAATGCACAAAACAGTGCGATGCGCAAAATAGCGCGAATGAAATGCAATGCACAAAACAGTGCGATGCGCAAAACAACGCGAACAAAATGCAATGCACTAACAAGTGCAGATGAGGTGTGCAAGATAGCGCGATGAAATGCAATGCACAAAACAGTGCGATGCGCAAAACAGCGCGAATGAAATGCAATGCACTAACAAGTGCAGATGAGGTGCGCAAGATAGCGCGATGAAATGCAATGCACAAACAGTGCGATGTGCAAAACAGGGCGAATGAAATGCAATGCACTAACAAGTACAGATGAGGTTAGTACAGTAGATACAAGAGGGCGACAAACTCCAACCATGCTAGAATCATGAGAAGAGGAAAAACAAACAATCAAGTGCGTACACAACGCAACTTGAGATAAATTCTAAACACGTTGAAATCGTGTGAGGAAAAGGACACTCAAACCACGCTGAAATCGTGAGAGGAGGTCCAAAAACAAACAATCAGGAGCGTGCACGACGCAACCTGAGACAAATTCCAAACACACTGAAATCGTGTGAGGAAAGAACAAACTCTAACCATGCTGAAATCGTGAGAAGATGTAAACAAATTTCAAACACGTTGAAATCGTGTGAGGAAGGAACAAACTCTAACCACGCTGAAATCGTGAGAAGAGGTAAACAAATTCCAAACACGTTGAAATCGTGTGAGGAAGAAACAAACTCTAACCACGCTGAAATCGTGAGAAGAGGTAAACAAATTCCAAACACGCTGAAATCGTGTGAGAAGGGAACAAACTCTAACCACGCTGAAATCGTGAGAAGAGGTAAACAAATTCCAAACACGTTGAAATCGTGTAAGGAATGAACAAGAAGAAACATAGGGTCATATCCTTGTGCTTTCGAAAGAAAGAGAAATATGGGGAAATATCCCCACGTTTCCCGAAAGAAAAGGAAACATAGGGACGTATCTCTGCATTTCCCAAAAGAAAGAGAGACATAGGGACGTATCCCCGTGTTTCCCAAAAGAAAGAGAAACATAGGAAAGTATCCCTGTGTTTCCCAAAAGAAAGAGAAACATGGGGACGTGTCCCCGTGTTTCTCGAAGGAAAGAGAAACATAGGGACGTGTCCCCGTGTTTCTCGAAGGAAAGAGAATGCAAAACAATGCATCAAAAGTAAAGGCACACCTCTCAGCGTATCATACGCCAGAGAGGAAAGGTAAAACCTCTCAGCGTATTACACGCAAGAGAAGAAAAGGGAAAATCTCTCAACATATCACACGCGAGAGAGGGAAGAGAAACTTTTCAGCGTATCACACGTAAGAGAAGAAAGGTAAACCTCTCAGCGTATCACACGCGAGAGAGGAAAGGTATCAGTCAAACTAAACCGGAACTTCTCTAGAATGAATAGTACATACAATACTGTGCATGAATGAGAAAGGAACTTGATAGGTACAATGCAATACAATACATGATGCTAAAGAAATGTAATAAACAAACAAAGCGGCGCTTCAGAAAGCACCTCACGGGGTGAGTGGCGCTAAACTGCTCTACTCTGACGGGGATCTCCCCTTGTGTTCTTCGAACTCTTACCTTGCGTTCTTCGAACTCTTTCCTTCAACTCACAGTATAAAGGTTCTGAAATGCTGACAAGGAGCAACATCTGCTGGGGAAACCACAGATGCCATTATCCTTCCTGATCACATTCACAACTTTCCCTACTCTCCAACGGGGTGACAGACTAGGTTGATTCAGTATCCAGAACCGAGGCGCATACCCGCTACCTCAACCTATGGGGCTTCCATACAGATTTCAAGCCAGGGATACACCCCTGGGTATTTAAACCATACTTTAGTCTCGGAAATTCCAAACCTTTGCGTTCTAGGTAACAACCATTCGAACTCTAGTTTCCACCATTGCAGTTGATCTCCTAGGAACTCATTGCAAACACAGCCAAGATGTCCCTGGCATGTAATGATACTCAAAGAGAGCATTTCTGATTGCCATTCTGGCATTGAAACAGTCAAAATAGTATTCTGTTCACTTTGGCACGCAGCTCGTACAGCAAACTGCTCCTTCTTACCGCACAGCTGGTAACACAGAACCCTGTTCCTTCTGCATATGGCTCATACAACATACTGCTCATTCTGAGCACACAGCTCACAACACAATACTCAGTTTATTCTGCACACGGCTCATACAACATATTGCTCATTCTGAACACACAGCTCGTAACACAGTACTCAGTTTATTCTGCACACGGCTTATACAGCATACTGCTCATTTTGAACATACAGCTCGTAACACAGTACTCAGTTTATTCTACACACGGCGAATTCTGAACAAACAGGATGCGAAAACAGAACATACAAAAGTTGAAACAAACTCGGATGCTCCAAATTTTCCCTCTTTTCTTTTGCTTTGCAGTCTGGAACCTATGTAACTTCAGATAGGTCCTTGTTCTACTGTTCTCATATGACCTGAGTGGAACCCTGCGGTTTATGAAAGAAAGAAATCTTGTTTTGCACAAATATGGAGAATGGCACAGCACTCTAAACACAAAACAATTTGAAATTAAGAAATGAGTTCTCGACCGGGTATTGAGCCTACGACTAAACACAGCGTACCACGACTTAACAAAGGAAAATAAAAGGTAAACAACCTAAACACATCTATTGACACTTGAAATGACTCAAAAGAAGAATCGAGGCAAACAAAACAACAACACAACATAAGACTCAAATGTGCACAGGGAACCTGTTTCTCCGAGTATTGTTTCCCACCCTTTCTCATTTGTGATTCTCACATCACTCGGCCCTCAGGCTCTGTTTTTCTGAAAAAGCCATTTTCTCACTTTTTCTCTCAACGCACATCTCTATATTCTTTAATCTCTCATTTTTTTATCCCTCCCCTGGATGGTTGATGGATAAACAAGAAGTTGCGAGCTTTTGCCCCTAGCATTCTGCTAGATTCTTCTTCTTTTGCTCACAACAGTGAACTTCCCCCACAGAGGGGTTGCGCTACAACTGGGTGTGTAGCCAACCTGCAGCTGACATCGGTTGACGATGCTCTGCTGGGGAGTTTGGACGTGATCAGATGTGTCCAGACGAGGGAGTGGAATATCTAGATCCATTCCAGTTCGTGCTTCGCACTTGGCTTGATACCTCGCTGCTTGGAGGATGAGAGAGCTTTCGGCATTTTGCTGTTAGCTTCAGTTGTGCCCTTTTCTGGCAGGTAGAGTGCCATTTCTGGTAAGTGTGGTGATAATGGGAAAAAGACAGAACACTTGACTTAACTGTGCCTCTAGTTCATCATTTTGACCATTTTTTTGTTTTGGCTTTCTATTAAAACAATTTTGATCAATATAAGAGTTTGATTAACATGCTTGTTCAATTTTCTGATTTGAAATCATGCAAGTCAGGTTATGAGCACTGAAAATTTTCTTTTTTTTTGGGTTCAAGAAATGGTCCAGTTTTGTAAAAATGGAATAATTTTTTAGAGAAAATTAGTCAACTTCATTAAAAATTCTCAAAAACTGTTTTTACAAATGTCCACTGCTCGACCAACACAGAATTTACTCTTGAGATGCACAACTTCAGATCCATAACAATGGAAAATTGCCCCTTGTCTGAACGGCACTGTATGGCAATGGAAAATTGCCCCTTGTTTGGATAGCACCGCAACACATTGTATGGCAATAAAAAGTTGCCCCTTGTCTGAATGGCACCGCAGCGTATTGTAATCAGTCCTCAGAGTGACGATCACAACCGAACTCTCGGATGCAGAGAAGGCAAAGATGATCAAGACTATTATATGGACACAATCGATTTGGAAGTGTTTATGGCTGGACTTCAGAATGAAGATGCCTACGTATCCCAAGCATGGGAATCAAGCCTTACGTAGTTCGGGTTAAGGTACGTTCGGGTATTAACCTCTCCTTTTGTGCTCTAACTTTTGCCAAGGCCGTCTTTCCGGGTTTTCGGCCCAGCAAGCTTTGTTTTTCTTTTCTTTTCATTTCATTTCTTTTTCTTTTCTCTTTTCATCTTTTTTTTTATCTTTTCTTTTTTCATTCTTTGCATTTTTTTGTTTTTTGTTCTTTTTCTTCTTCTTCTTGCTCTAACTTTTGCCTGTGTCGCCTTTCCGGGTTTTCAGCCCAGCGAGCCTTTCAAGGGTAAAAGTGTAGCTTGGTCTATGTCAAATGGTTTTAGGATCTTGAAGCCATTTGAATCCAGGAGAATGACTGCTGTTTGCTAATGATGTAGAAGTCCATCTAATGGGAGCTGAATTTGCCCCTAATGTTGTGGATAGGAGCTCAATTGTTCTTCAGCAATACTCTCTTCTTTCTTCCCTTCTGGGATTTGGCATTCTTGCCAATCTTCATTGATTTGTAGAATGATCCATCTTTAGCTCTTCGAGCACATTTGACATTTTTGCCCCTAGTTCGAGGGGTGCTTCTGACCTAGCTCCACAAGCTTCCTTCTGACAACATCTGATCTACTTGATCTGACTTCTTTGCCCCTAATTCAAGGGTTGCTTCGAATCTGGCCACACAGGCCTCACATCATGATTGACCTTTGAACATTCTAAATCTAAGTTCAAGGTTTGAAAGTAAAGGGGTTGAGTCTTGAGGTTGAAAGCGATCTTAGGCTGCACAATCTCAAGAGCGATTCCACACAGGCCTTCGCAAAACCACGCAAAACATTTTTTGAAATCTTTTAAGAAAGCGACTAGTCGCTCGCGCGGAAGACAATGTAGAACCAATCTGGATCAAGTCAGGATCCTTCTCAGTACTCACACTAACAAGCATGATCTCATTCATTAAGGGCTTAGCACGCCTCTCTTTCTCTCAATTGATCAAATTTTGTAAATCCCAAGGAATTCCTTCCTCTTTGTTTTCAACACATTGTTCAAAAAGTTTTGAAAAATTTAGGTCAATGCAATGATTTCGAGGCACAGGAAGGTAAGTGAAAAGCACTGTTGTTTCAACACATCTTCTGGCACAACTGGCTTTAAGGCAAGAACAAGTACAAAATCATGAAAAATCACTGCTGTTTCATTCAGATCTTCTAGTGTAACTGGCTTCATGGCCGAAACAGACTCAAAAGAAAGCGAAAAGACAAACACAAGACAAAATAGTGATGTCCGAGGTAACGCCCCTGGAATCACTCGACTTCTATACAACAGGACTGACTCGATACAACAAGATAGACCCAACTGACTTAGTAAGAAAAGACTGACTCTGTACAACAAAACAAGATTGACCCAAAATACCCAAGTCAGAAAGTACAAAACCAACATTCGCAAATACTCAAAACAGTGTGTGCCATACGCCACATCTAGAGTAAACTGAGCGCCGCCTGCAGGTGGTTCATCCCCTGATCACATCACATTATCCTCCAGATTCACCGACCCAGTGACGATAGACTTTGCTGAGCTTGGTGGGAGGACGACCCCGTTGTCAAACAAATCCTGTACTTCGTGGCGAAGACGGAAGCAACTGTCGGTATTATGACCAGTTTGTTGATGGTACGCACAGTATTGGGTAATGTCATGACTAGGTGGAAGACGACTAGGGAGAGGCCGAGGCTCGAGGGGTTTAAGATGCCCCTTTTCAGCAAGGATTTGAAGAGCCTTGGACAAAGGCATATAGAGGGCATGGAAGGCCCTGCGACCTTGGGGTAAATACTTCAAGGTTTGTGGATTTTTGCTGGATGCACTAGCAAAGGGGTCAGCAGGTGCTGGCTTGGTCTGCTGATCTTTCCTGAGTGTAGAATTAGGGTTGGAAGGAACGGTTCTGGTACGACGGCCCTTCTCCCGATTTTCCCCTTGGCTCGAACTGCCCTTGTTCTGAGGAACGAAAATGTCATCCACAGTTTTTGCAGCAACTGTGAGCACTTGCTGTTTGTTCAGTCCCCCGGCTTTCAAAGCCTTAACAGCCTGCAGAAGTTGTTCATAGGGATCAGTGTCTGCCTCCACCTTGTTCTTACCACTCGCCTTAGCTTGGTCGAAGGTTTGGGTTGCTACATCAGTGCAAAGTCCTGTTGTTGTCAACATGTCATTGCCGGAACTTGGGATGGTTTCGGGTTGACTGAGTTCAATTACAATTCGCCCCAATAGTGGAGGCTCTTCTGGCATGAAGTTCCCGGCATGTGATATGATCGATGGCGGAGCTGACATTCCGAAGGCTAGATCAGCCACAGACCTCTGAAGATCGCCGATCATTCCCATCAGCTCAAAAGTGGTGGGCTCACGGGTTTGGAATAATTGAGGTTCCCAGATTGGATGTGCGATAGGTGATCTGGGCGGGCATTGCATTTCAACATCGGTCCCACCCTACATGGCGATTCCTTGGTTTAATGCTGCTGCTATGACCACAATTTCTTCTGAATTTTGCGTCATCACGAGTCTGCTAAACTGAACAAAGGTGATGTGACTAGCGACTAACGGATCAGATGAACCAGTGAGCCTTGATTGGCCTTTCTCTGCCTTGCTTCAGCGAAGGAAAATACCGGTTGCTCTTGAACTAAATCTCTGACCTGACAAAGTCTATCAGCACAAATCTAATGAACCTTGGGGGATATTGGAGCCTTCTGAAGCTATGGTTCCAAGACTACCTAGCAAAAGAGAAAACATGCAGCATCTCAGCCCAATTTCACAGAACAGATATGAGCGAAGCTGAATGACTGTGCTCTCTACTGAATTCTGCCCAAAATTCTGCCTGTAAACTGATACCCTCAGGTAAAACTGATTCGCCCAAAAATACTGATGCCCTCAGGCCTGATACCCAGACTTGCAAACTGATACATGCATTCCCTGTAGAGGCATACTCTAAAAGCATATAGCAAGCAAATGAGAGCCAAGACACCCCTATGTTGGGATAGGATTTCTCTGTCCTATTTTGTCAGGAGCTAGGGTTTCACTACGCACATAGCGGTTTCAAACAACCTATAATCGGGTAAGCAACCTGTCCTAGTTTGGAATAGTCACTATAGATTCCGATATGCACTAGGTCGAATGGTCAAAAGGGTGTCCCGGTAAAAATCGGGGTTTGTGTTCCCGTCGTGGCAGAGCTCGCAATCGGTCAGCCTTATGGCACGCTTTTCAAAGCGAGCCTCCGACAAACCGTTCAGGAATAGCATACAGCAAACACGGTGTCCTAGGCACACCAATGCAAATGCAATGCAAAGAAACACATAAGTGTAGACAAAACAAGATATCATGAGTTCGAGTCAAGTTCTCTAACTCCCCAGCAGAGTCGCCAGAAACTGTAGACGCGCTCCCGGGAACTCTCCGATATCCGCGCTCGCGAGGTGGGCGCGAATCTCGTTTTGTTCTGAGCTACTACTATAGTTCGGACTCAATGTCACGGTTCTGAATCTAATCTCGCAAAGTGCAATGCAAGATCGATAAATCACCAAAGAGTCCAAATCTGGCAAATCGTTTTGGAAAACTGATTTTTGTAAAGAAGTGCCAAACATGGACTGCTTTGCTAGATACAGAGTCGCCACCTAAATATTTTGTTTTGGGGGAATTTAGGAAACCCTGACTCGTGCCTAAGGCCACGTGTCCGTCATCACCAAAGTTGCCTCGGCTCAGGAACTTGGGTACGAGAGGGGAAAGTCATGCAATGAGCACCCCCGCTCACCCAATCAAAGATCGGCCATTACTAACATGATATCTTGTTTTTGAAAACACATGTGCTCTTATTCCGATTAATTAGCTAATCTTACTACGTGATGCGCACAGCATACAAGTATAGACTAGATCACCTAATTTGGAACAAACATTGCATATTTGTTTGTGAAAATGATTTGAAGTTTGCTACTCCCAAGTAGGCTAAATCGGGGATTTGATAAATTGTTCCAATTCAAGTAATCCAACCTTCACCCACAGGCATTCAAACAGTTAATCACATAAGCAGTTAGCTTTATGGCAAGCATGCTATCATGGCAACACTCACACTCATGCAAGATGCTAAAGCATAAAAGCTTACCTAGTACTCCGAGCCAAAACAAGAAACTAGTTAGTAATCATGCGTGATCCTAGTTCATGTTAAGATGGCTAATGCAACACATGCAAAAATACAACTAGAAATAGGCTCGGCTATTCTAAGATGGCATATGAGATGTAACTTGATAACATGTATTCAAATTGGTATCGAAATACAATGCAGTTTGTATGATGCGCCGAGCCCGGTGCATACAAGACAGATGAATGTATGCAAACATGTGAAGCATAAGGATGCTAATGGAAATATGCCCTAAAACTAACCACTGAAAGCAGGTAAGTAAAAGAGAGAAAGAGATGGGGGTTGGGAGACATGCACACACACACGCACACTTATTACAAAATTCGCCCTCTCGACGGAGGGTCCGAATGAATGATACAAATCAAACTAACTAACTAACTAACTAACACGCTAATTAATTATTACAAAATCAAATGAATAACTAGCTACAACTAATTATTACAAAACTTAATTAATTAACAAATTAACTAATTAAATTACAAATTAAAGCTAACTAACAAGTAAAGCATTAAAATATATAGACTAGGCTGCCTCAGCTTTGCCTTGAAGAAAGTGAAGATGCATGCTCGATTCCCGTCCTGAAAGCTCTCCAAATGCTCTTTAGAGGCTTTGTCTGCGGGGTATCCTTGAGAACTAGCTGTTGGATCTTACCAAAAACATGCTGGGGAGTGCACCAGTGACCTGCCAGCCATGAGGAGATGCTGCCGACCACCCAGCCGGCCAAGAGTGCACACTGCCGGCCAAGGATGAGGGGTGTGCCGGCCAAGGATGAGAGGTTGCCAGCCACTGGTGTGCTGTGACACCAAGCTGCAGCAGAGCACAAAATAGAGAAAATGGAGGGTCTCCCAAGGATATGTACGCACTATGCCACTCCATATCACCTCGAAACATCAAGGGAGGGGCATAATCGGATCCAAGACCATCAATCACGCATTTCGATGCATGATGGCCAAAGATCCAACTTGTGCAATTCAATGTAAAATGAATGCACAAAAACACATAAACGCCTAGAACTCTATCATGCATTGTCAAGAGCGTCGGCGACCGAGAATTGAGGCACGTTTCATCACTTGAAGTATGAAATGTGCTTCGTTTCTCATGCTCAGATTAATACTTAATCCAAACAACAATGCAACACAAGCATGGCAAATATGCAATATGACTTAAGCATGCAAACATGCAACTATATGACATACTCAATGCAATGTAATATGATTAACTTAACAAAGCCAATGGCACGCACAATGCTAATGCATGCAACAACTAGCATACACAATGCGAATGTCAATTAGCATGCACAATGCAATGGTGGCATACTCAATGCAATGAACTACGAGGCATACACAATGCCGTGTAGGATGGCATACTGCATGCAATGAAAAATATAGCATACTCAATGCAATATACATAGCATACTCAATGAACTTAAACCAAAAGGGTAGACCTCAGTCATGCCCCAAATCAGTGGCCATTGGTGATAAAAATTAAGGTACATGAAGCACATACAAGCATGCACAATGCAATGGCCTATCAAAGAGGCCAAAGAGCACAACTCTCAAGAGTGCTCAACGAGTGACAAAAGTGGAAGTGTAGCAACACTAAGTGCACTGAAATGAGGTAAGAATTGATGCCAAATCATTTAATCAACACAAGTAAAGCATGCAATGATCCTTAAGCATTAAAGCTAGCAAAGAGGATTACAAAGGAGACATGCAATACATGGCACATATGCATGAACCAATCATGGACAGAGCTCAAGTAGGTCAAAACAAGGACCGAAACGTGCTGGGATGGAGGCTCAAGGACCTAGGCAACAAGCATACACACTAGGCCATGAACTAGGCAACAATGCACAACACTCAAATGCACTTAAAGAGTGAATGAAGTGGGAACATGGCAATGTTACATGCTCTGAAATGAAGTATTAAGTGATGCCAAATCATATAAATGGCTCAAAGATAGCATGCATGAGTCATCAAAACACAAGGCTAGCAAGGCCAATTGCACTGCGACTATGTAATTCATGAAGCATATGGCAAGGGCAATCCAAAACAGTCCTAGAACATATTAAAATGAGTCTAAAACATGCATGGAAGGGAGCCAAAATAAGCTAGCATGAAGGGTATAAGGCATGATGCATACAAGGCAAATAAGGTGGATTACACTACACCTATTAAGACCAAGCATGGGATGACTTAACCAATAAAAATCAGAGTTATATCATGGCATAATAACCCCAAATAAACACTGAAATGATGTCTCACAAGCTAAGGCATGAAGGCATATGCAATGGTTCACGTTAAGGCATAAAGGGGCAAACCCTCCAACGCATTGAATGAGTGACAAATGTGAATGCATGGCCATGACACATGGACTGAAATCACATAATAAATGATGCCAAATCATTAAAATAGTCTAAGTAATGCATGCTAGTGAACTCAATACACAAGGCTAACAAGCTAGATTGAACCATGGCTATACAAAGCAAGTCATGCATGGCCAAAACAACTAAAATCAAACTTTAAACATGGTAAAACATGAACAAAATCTTCTTAGAGCTAAGGCAAAAGCATGCTAAAATGACATGTCAAAACATGATGCATGTCAGGCTATTTCATGGAATTACACTACAAGTGTATGGAGCATGCAAGAGGCCAACAAACCCACCCAAAATAGAGTCATGGCATGCTAAAATATCACCAAAAACATGCTGAAATGGAAAGAAAACAAGCTAGAATGACATGCTACTTTATGAAGTATACAAAGCTAGTTTGTGTGATTTACACTACAAGTGTATTAACCATGCATGGAGTGACCAAACCAATCAAAAATAGTGGTATGCCTCAGCAAAATAACCACAAATACAAGCTAAGATATGGCCAACAAAGCTTAACAAAGATGCTCAAACATGAGGCATATGAAGCAAGTAAACAAAATACAAGGAGAGGGGATGACCCTCTCCTATTTAGGACACCAAAACCACCTTTCCACCACTGAAAATCCTCTGGATTTCAATGGTAGAAAGGTCATGCAAAGGGTTCAACAAGAGCCTAAAGGGATGGCTCAAAACAAGGTCTAACAAGGCCTAAGAGGGGGTAAATCACCCCAAACGAAAAAGTGACCTTAAAAAAACTTCTCAAGCATGCAAAAACAGAACTTTTTCCAGTTAAGAGTTAAGCTTAAAAACGTATGCAAGAAGGGCTAAAAGCTTAAGCAAAAATAGGGGATTTAAAGGTTAAAGACTCACCCTTGAAGACCTTCTTTACCACTGCAACTCCAACCACTTGTTTGAGCTCAAACCAGCCCAAGAACACCAAAAACAACCTCAAGAAGCCTCAGCAACACAAGCAAGGTGTTTGAGTGTGTGTTTGTGTGCAAAAGTGAGACAAAACTACACTTTTAAAGCACAAATGAAGAAACAAGCTATATCTATCTTTCAAAGCTCCAAATTCTCAACCTCTGAAATGGAGGAGGAGCCTCTCCTTATATAGAAGAGAGGAAATGCAAAGCTTGTTCAACAAGCTTGAAAAGAGGCTCATCCCTCCATACACGTGTATGGAGGAGAGATGAGTGAAAACCAGTTGGCTCAAAAGATCTGGCGTGAAATCTGCTAAGACAAAGGGTTCTGCCGGCCATCATAGGTGGCCGGCAGTGCCTCATTGATGGCCGGCAGGCATCATCAATATCAGGCAGGGGAAAGTTCAAGGCTAGCAGTGCCAAATAGTGGCCGGCAGTGGCCCATGAGAATTATGCTGGAAGGACCAACACATTGGCCAAAAATGGGGCAAAAAGGGTAGAGGGTTTGGAAAGCTCAAACATGTGACGTTCCGCCGCGAAAGTCGAATACCCGACGAGCAATCGAACTTGTGGTTGGATATACCTGCAAGCACAGCCAAGTCTTGAGGACAGTAAAAAATGGGGTGTCTACACTTCCCTCTTCTCTTCGCTCCTCTCCTCTTTTTTGAATTGTAACAAGTCTCTCAGATCAGTTGTTTTCTTTTCTTTTTTTAATCTTAGTGCTTTGTTTGAACAAGCTTCTTCAGCAAGCCTTATAGGTTATATATTTGTAAAAGTTTCATATTTTACACTTTGACCCATTAAAGTTTCTAAAATTTTGCTTTCATCTTGACCTAATTTAAAAAATACATATACATGAAATTTAAAATAGATTATTATATATGTGAACTAATTCAAAAAAAAAAAAAATTTCCAAATAGTTTAAAAAATTGGGGGGGCTACTCTATATAATTTTGACATTATCTAAAAAAAATTTGGGAGTGCGAACTCCTATAATTTTAAATTATTTTAAAATTTCTAGTATAATATATGATATTTTTCAAATTTTTGGGGTGCAGCCGCCCCCCTCCACCCCCCCTAGATCCATCCTTGCCTCCAACCATAAAGGCTGGCAACAAATGCAGCCCATTACTCCTGCAAAATTGACGAAGTAATGCACAAAACTGATAGGGAATAAGTGTGTGAGTTACACACTCTATATACACATATGGAGTAATACACACTCTGTAGCCACCAAACAAACCTGACAAAAAAAGATTAGGTTGGTGAACTACCAATCCAGCCCAGCCCATTCCAGCAACCTTTAAGCCTCAAGCCCAAGATCCACGATCCACGACCCACGGATCACAAACTTGTAACCGGTCAGGTTCGGTCCGGTCCGACAGGCGACGCTTGCGCGCATGTATGGCAATTTTTGCATAACCAACTTGGACCATAGTTTTGGCCCAAACCCATCCTTGAAGCATCCATAACTCCCTTCTTTCGAAAATTTTGGATGGCCCAAAGGGCTCATGCCCTTATCAAAATCTTGAGGTTTAAATACCAATAAATGATTTCCTCTATAATCAATGTGGGATTGATAGTTATACACAATTCCTAATACCTCATTCATGAGGTCAACTTTATTAGACGATTTCTCATTCAATTCTTAATGGTTTTTTGTCATTTTTTTTTTTGGTGTAAAGATCTTGTTACAAAGAATCTAATAAACCCATTTGATTCCATCTCAACCAATGGTTGAGACTTACTTTAATTTCATATTAAAGTCACCATAAAACTATTTTTTCCAACAATCATCCACAAGAATAAAAATTGATTGAATAAAGAAAACGGACAACATTTACAACAAAGACTCGGAGAGAGCGCACACAGACTAACCATGTATCAGAAAAGGTAGCTGTTGGCCTTGAACCTTTCGTAGTGAAAGTGTATCAGATATACTGGCTGACCAGTGAATGTGATGTCTTGAAATGTTTTGCCGTTTGTGTAAATAGAGACAATAAACCTTACACAGGAGTTAGTTTAACTATTGTTCTTGTTCTCACTGGCATGTCCGGTATGGCCCTAGAACACTAACCTGGTTCAATGAGTGTTTTTAAAGAATTTGGCATTACCAATTCTTAAAGAAATGGCCCCACCTCACACTCACATAGGTGACCTATATAAGGTATCTCATTATACCACAATTGATTATTCATATCACTTAGGTCATTAAAAGCATTAGCTTAACCTTCCACTCCAACAGGGTGTCACTGTACAAAGGAATAGACAAGAGGATTTACGTCTTCAGTGATTTTTCGGTTACACGTAGTTAGGTTATCCTTTTGAACCTAGATCTTGGGATCTGTTGTCAACTAGGTTGGGTTTTTTGTTCCAGTAACATTACTAAAGGCCTTAACCCCATTCCTCTTAACGACGTTTCTACTAACTCTCGAGTTAACCCTTTGGTTAGCAGATCTGCAATGTTGTCCTTAGACTTTACATAGTCTAGAGAGACAACTCCATTAGAGAGTAGTTGTTGTATGGAATTATGTCTACGACAGATATATCTAGACTTTTCATTATATATATTATTCTATATTATTCTGTGCCCGTCTAATCGCCGATTAGCTATCATAATGAATACAGATAGCTGGCATAGGTTTTGGCCAACGTGGAATATCTTCAACGAATTGACGAAACCATTCAGCTTCCTTAGTTGCTTTATCCAAAGTAATAAGCTCAGATTCCATCGTTGATCTCGATACACACATTTGCTTGAAAGATTTCCAAAACATGGTTGCCTCTCTGAAGGTAAACACATAACCACTAGTAGATTTGGAGTCTTTTATATCAAATATTCAATTAGCATCACTACGCCCTTCTAGTACCACTGGGTATCTGGTATAATGCAGCCCATAATCCCGGGTGTAGTGTAGATAACCTAACATCCGCATAATGCCGCTCTAATGAGTAGTATTCAAATTATTCGTTCATCTACTAAGCCTGCTAATAGAGTAGGCTATATTCGGCCTTGCACAACTCATCAGATACATCAAACTCCTAATGATCCGAGAATATTCTAGCTGAGAGACACGTTCACCATTATTCTCGGTCAAATGTAGACTCATGTCTACTGGTGTCCTAGACACACTCGTATCTGATTTAGCAAATTTCTCAAGTATTCTCTCAACATAATGAGATTGTGAAAGTATAATACCACTAGATATTCTAGTAATCTTAATACCCGGAATTACATCTATAATGCCTATATCTTTTATGTCAAACTTAGAATTTAACAATCGTTTGGTAGTTCTAATCATTTCATCACTAATACCAACAATGAGTATGCCATCGACGTATAGACACAAAATAACATAACCTCTGTCAAATGTTTTTGACATACACGCATTTATCACACTCATTGATTCTAAACCCATTTGACAACATAGCGTTGTCAAACTTCTCATGCCATTGCTTAGGAACTTACTTCAAACCATATAATGACTTGACAAGTTTACAGACTTTCTTATTTTGCCCTGGAGATGAACACTCCTCAGGTTGCTCTATGTAGATTTCTTCATCTAAATCTCCATTTAAGAAGATGTCTTTACATCTATTTGATGTATCTTCGGACCATGTAAAGTGGCTATCGCAATGACCATGCGAATGGATGTAATCCTTGTCATAGGTAAATACGTATCAAAGTAATCCAAACCTTCTCACTGCTTGTATCCTTTGATAACTAGCCTAGCTTTATACTTATCAATTGACTCATCCGCTTTCATCTTTCTTTTAAAGATCCACTTACTCCCCAAGGCCTTACTCCCTGGAGGTAAATCAACCAAATCACAGGTATGGTTTTGTAAGATGGAGTCAATCTCACTCTTAATTGCTTCTTTCCATAAGAGAGTTTCAGGTGAAATCACAGCTTTATGGAAAGTTCGAGGTTCTCCCTTTAACATATAAGTCAAGAAGTTCGGGTCAAAGGACTTTGAGGTCTTAGCTCTCTTACTCTTTCTTGGCTCATCTATTTCCTCATCTTGATCACTACCACTAGGATCATTTTCAAGTTCCTTTTCAGAACTTTGATCATCTTCTCGGGTTTGGCTAGGAAATACGTCCTCAAAAAAAGACGCATTTCTTGACTCCATCATGGTATTCTTATGTATATCTAAAATATTAGACTTGCGCACATGAAACCTATATGCACTACTATTTTGTGCATAACCAATGAATATATAATCAACGATTTTCGGACCTATCCTAACCCGTTTGGGTGTAGGCACCACCACTTTTGCAAGACACCCCCACATTTGTAGGAAATTATAAAAAGGCTTGCGCCCTTTTCATAATTCATATGAAGTCTTGTCCACTTTCTTCAGAGGTATTCCATTTAGAATGTAATTCGTGGATAAAATTGCTTTCCCCCCTAAAAAAAAAAACAAGTTCTATGGCAACCCAGAACTTATCAACATTGCATTCATTATTTCCTTCAACGTCATATTTTTCCGCTCAGTAACACTATTTGACTGGGGGGAATAAGGCATTGTAGTTTAGTGGATAATTTCAGATTGAGCACAAATCTCAATAAAAGGTGATTCATATTCTCCACCACAATCACTTCTTAAAGCCTTGATCTTTCGGCTTAGTTGATTCTTAACTTCATTCTTAAAAGAATAAACTTATCAATCGCTTCATCTTTACTTTTAAGCAAATACACATAACAGTATTTAGTGCAATCATTAACAAAAGTGATGAAGTACTTGTTGCCACCACATGATTGTACGACTTTCAAGTCACACACATCACTATGCACTAAATCTAAAGGCTCAATACTTCTTTCAACAAGATGAAATGAAGTCCTTGTCAATTTAGCTTCTACACAAGTTTCTCACTTATGATTTCGATTAATCTTGAAAGATGGTATGTAATCTAACTTGATTAATCTACGCAAATAGTCAAAATTCACATGACTAAGTCTACTATAAGCAGAAGAAGAAACTTTGTCATTAACTTTAGGGATAATGGTCATTACATTGTGCTTAAACATATCACCCGATATATATCACTTCTTCACATAGACCCCGCTCTTGGTCAACACGACCTTATCAGACTGAAACACCATATGGAAGCCATGCTTGCTTAGTAGAGACCCTGAGACAAGATTCTTACGAAAGTTTGGCACAAACATGACATCGTTCAGAGTCAGCTCTTTCCTTGAAGTCATCTTCAGGACCACCTTGTCTTTTCCCTCAACAGTTGAGATTGCAGAATTCCCCATGAACAACTTCTCACCGTTTCAAACCGGTTCGAAAGTTGTGAACATCTTCTTTTTAGCACAGATGTGGCGAGTGGCCCCAATGTCCACCCACTATTCCTTCGGGTTGGACCCCACCATGTTCACCTCTAAGAGGACAGCAGATAGATGCATGTCGTCTACATCTTAAGACAGATCCTCCATCTCAGCCATGTGAGCTCGGCTTTTCTTCTATGGAGGGTACTTTTTGTAAGGCTTCTTCGTCTTACGATAGTCAACCGCTCTATACCCATCGTTTCCACAATTAATGCACTTTTCATTGAACCTAAAAGTAGGTTTCTGCAGTTTGTAGACCGGCCTTTTGGAAACACCGCCTCTTGCCCCAGCTTTGAGATTTTTCCTATCGATGGCTTCTTCTTCACCTCCAAGGATTGACCATGCTCAACCATGTTCGCTTTCATAGTGGTGGTATTCCCCCCATTTCCTCTTGTTATCCTCCTCAATTCGGAGCCTGACAACGAGCTCTTCGACTGTTATCTCCTTTTGTTTGTGCTTCAAGTAGTTATTGATGTCTTTCCTACCGTCAGGCAACTTCTCAATCAACGCAGCTACCTGGAATGATTCACTCAGAAACATTCCCTCTGCATGAATCTCGTGCATAATTACTTGGAAATCTTAGACTTGACTAATGACGATTTTTGAGTCTACCATTTTGAAGTCCAGAAATCGGCCAACGACAAATTTCTTTGCCTCAGCATTCTCGGTCTTGTACTTATCCAAAGCATCCCACAGCTCATTTGCCCACTTCTTAGCATAAAACACATTGAACAGCAAATCTACCAAGCCATTCAGAACATAGTTTTGGCAAAGAAGTTTGATTGCTTCAAAGTATCTAGAGCTATGAGCTTATGTTTGTCTTCCTCATTCTCTTCCATGGCTGGTGGATCCTCACTCAAAAACCTCACAAAGCTAAGAGTACTCAAGTAGAACAGCATCTTCTAATGTCACCTTTTGAAATTCACTCCAGTGAACTTCTCTGGGTGCTCATGATGGTTGAGCGGTCCTCCCGGAACAGCAGGAGTAACAACAGGGTTGACCACAGACACTACAACAAACTGCACATTTGGGGACTAAAGTTGGCGACCAAAACAATTTAGTCGCCAAAAACAGCATATAGGGTGACTAAAAACCTGATTTAGTCGGCATTCATTTAATATTTTTAGCTACTAAATTATTTTAGTCGCCATATAGTCTTATTGGCGACCAAACTTAGTTTTAGTCGTTGTTTGCAACCATTTTACGCTACTAAAATTTCATTTAGTCGCCGTATAATAACATTTTGCGACAAAAAAAATTTGTCGCCAAAAAATGGGTGTATTTTGATGAATTTTTGGCGACCAAAACTAAGTTAATCGTTGTATATTAAACATTGCCGACGAAAATTTGAAATTAGTAGCCATTTAGGATGCTTTTCGTGACCAATTTTTAGTCGCTGTTAAGTATATTTGGCGACAAATAATCATTTAGTCGCTAAAGCTTCGAAATTTTTTTAGAGGGAAGCTCATTAATATTGGCGCCCAGTATATATATTACATAGACACACATTTTTGTTCTGTTTTGTCTCACACACTAACATACAGAGCAGTCGATACCAAACCTCACCGCCGCTCACCACCGCCGATCATCCCCATCGCTGGCGATCGGCGTTCGCCACCATGACCACTGCAAATCGGCCCCACCACTGATTACAGGTATTTGTCTCTCGTCTCTCTCCCTCTCTGTCGATCTGGGTCTGTCTGTTTATATCTCTTTCTCGCTATCTCTCCTATTCCCGTGTCTCGCGATTTCTGTAGGGTTTTTATATGTTTTTTTTCCTTCATTTTCTGTTGATTTCGTAAACAATTTTTTAGGGCTTTTTCTGATTTCGTGAATGGGTTTAGTTGAAATTTTGGATTGCGGATTTCTAATTCTTGATTTTGGATTGTTGAACTATATGACCAAATGTGCCTCTGTTTCAGGAATATTCCAAACTAACCCTATATATATATATGCATGCATAGGTGAGAAATCTCATTAATGTTTTAGCTTGTTTTGTGTGTTAGTGAGAGGAGAAAGCCTTCTGCTGTGCTTAAAGTGACAATCTAAGTAAGCTAAGGAGCTTAAAGTGACAATCCATTTCTCTTTCTGCGGTGCTTTTTGGAGATTTAAGGTACCTTTTCTTTGAAAAAAATTTCATTCTAATTTGCTTATATATATATATATATATTTTCTCTAATGATTAAAATCCTATTTATGTTGTTCCCACTATTCAGAACAACATATGTTTTGAATGTAATCAAACACTCAAATTTAGCGTAATAGAAAAAATAATTTATTAGTTGGTTAAATTTGATGTCTTTGTTGAGAATGAAAATCAAACAAGGAAGTATAAGATCCATTGCAGGTGTTTGTAAGGCACTTATTGGGGAAATTAAGTTCCTTAATTTGTTTGGTTTTATATATCTCTATAAATATATGAAAATGGTTACATCTTAAATTATCAAACAAGATACTTTATCATTAATCTTAAACTCTTGACAAATTTGAAAGTGGGCAAACATGCTTTCAGTGGATACAAAAATAGTCCCATCCTACACTACACCTCTTTATTTCTCTCAATCAAGATAGAAAAAAATGCCTTTTCATCATAATTATTTTGACTGTGAACGTTAAATATCTTAAAAATTTAAAATAAAAATTATATCATCAAAAAATTACAACTACATTATAAAAAATGTTTGAGAGCCCCAATCATTTTTAAACATCTACAATTTTTACATACACTAGCAGCCCATGGACAGGGTAGTGGCGGCCATCCTACTATAACCTGCTGCTCATTCAATACCCCATCTCATCCACTATGGATTTAGTAGTAGTATATGGAAAAATAAAAATAAAATAACAAAAAAACTAAACAGAGGATATAACTAAAGTTTACATTCAAAGTAGTGGCAACCATTAAAAAAACTAGAAGTCTAGTCGCTCAGATTTCACAGGTGCACCTGATGATGATAACTTCCATTCTAAAGGCAGAGGCTGTTGGCCACCAAAAAGTCACTAACCAACCCAACATCAACTTCATCAAAATTCAGATTAAGTGAATGGCCCAGATTAGGAGGGCATGGCCCCTGAATCTTCAAATATTGCTATGGGAGTGTGTCCATTTAATTAGCTTCAGTTGCATACTCTAATGCCTTTAATAATGTAGGCAGAAATAGTTTGAGAGAGAACCAAAAACAATTTGCCTTAGGATCCTGTGAACTACCACACATCCCAAACCACATCTTGTTGATTACCCAATAATGCCCTCGCATAAATGTATTCAAGATATACTTCCTGTGCCATGAATCATTTGCTTACGAGGGTCTTCTTAATGAAATTCAAAATACAAATTGTTGTTGTGTCGCCAAGACTATCAGTTAACAAAACATTTTCTTCTCCCCTCAGCATGGGTTAACAATATAATGTCATGAGCTAAAATTATGGAAACACGCTGCTGATGACCCAACAATGAACACATACCCCATGACGGTGTGCTGATGACCAAGCAACAAACACACTACGAAAAACTTGAGGTTTACACTATGGTTGTTTTCTATAGTTGAAAATAATTTCTTTAAAAGTCAGCCTCAGTTGAGAAATCTGTGGCCAAAACATAAGAAATTAGGATTAAAAAGTGTGATTAATCAATAGCCTAAATACTCTGACATCTTTCTAGTGCAAACCTTTGCAACTCCATAGAAACAACAGAGGATAATCTGGTGTAGCCAACAAATCATATTCTAACTAGATTTTTTTTGTCTAGGCCCTCAATAGGCTTGAGCCATCTCTGCTGTAGACCAAAATGCCCTTACTGCAAGAACACGAAAGCCATCAGAAAGTAGAGAACTCATAAAGGGGTGGTAATCTATGTAAATATATCACATTCAAACATTCTACACCAAATGTAGAATGTAATTAGTAGTAGTTGTTGGGTTTGAATTCTAGATTTTAGTAATTGAATATTAGATTTTGTTGACTTCTTAACTATTTTAAGTTAATAGTCTGTTTCATGTAATATTTTTCATGAATCTTAAAATTATTTTTCCACTGATTGGAACAAATATATAGAAATTAGTATAATGTTTGTTAAATATAAATTAATCTTGCACCAAGACTAGCAAATGCCCCTATTAATTAATATAGACTTGAAGAATCATATTAAGGGTATATATTTGGAATACTACTTAGAAAGAACAATCAATCCATGTAATTAAATTAAATATTTTGTAATATGAAAATAAATTTGTTCACACACTTTTTTAGTATATGAACAATACAAAATATAATTATAGTTGAAATATAATTGTTGTCAACCTGATTAACACTCTTCTCTAATGAAAAGAAGAAAAAATTATCCCAAATCATAGTCTATTGACATATTATGCACAAAATTAGACCCTTTCAACAATCTAACATCTTCAAGCTACCTTCAAAACACATAAACGTGAACTAATTAAAAAATATTATATATTCTTCACTGCTTTAGACCCAAATATGCAAGCAGCAAATAGCCAATGGTCATCTACTACACTATACTCACATGAACTTGTACTTTGTCTAGTATTGAATACACTACAACTAGTGCGTAATGCTTAAAAGAGTCTTGAATACACTCTTATTTGTGAATAATGCATAAAAATAGTATTGAATACACTAATATTTAGAGGTGTTAGTTTCACATATGGAAAAGCGCATCTGCTGATTGCATCTTCAATGGGAGTCACACCAACTGGACTTTTTTTGGGTCTTTGTTCTTTGTGATTTGTGCATAACAACCAAATTAATGTATAAAGCAATTAATTTATTTTTTTCAATGTTTCAAAACTTTAAAATTTCATTACTTTTGTTTTACCCATCTGATTTTCATAAAATTTATGTTTACAACATGTATTTGCTGAGATCTATTAAAGTCCAATCTATATTGAATATCAAATTTAATTTCTCTTTAAATTTGGTTACAATTATATGTCTCCCTCTAAGATGACTTCACATAGAATTGTTCATGTATGTCACATTAGCGTATGAATACATGCCAAGTTACTAGTGAAATTAACCAACTATATGCAATTGACAAATAGGCAAAACATCCCGATCTGTTATTACTATTTCGTTCACTTCAAAAAGCAATGCTAATCGAACCCTTACACTTACTTAAGCTCTTTTCCATTACAGAGTATTTTTCCAAGTTGCCGTCCATTTCCAGGTTCAACTTTGCTTGATGTGTACTGTTCCAATAATGGACAAGAGTTGGATGATGATAAAAGACAGGCTAAAAAGTAAAGAGTATCTGGAAGGTGTTCAGTCATTTATTGAGTTCACTACGAAGAATTTAGGGCCGCATGATGAAATCTGTTGTCCTTGTGTTGATTGCTTGAGCGACATAAAATTTAGTCGACACGTTGTACTATTGCACTTGATTCGAAGAGGAATCACATGTTCTTATCGAACTTGGGTGCACCATGGGGAACATGTTGCCATGTTTCGTGATCATTCTACTATGCGAAACAATGATACTGAAAGCAACGGATCTAGAATGACAGCCAATCACGAAAAAATGGGTGAACTTCCTATCATGTTAGAAGAGATTTACATGAGTGGTCTCATGGATGATTATATCGACGAAGAACGTACTAGTTCGGAGAGGCACAATTTGTTGAAGTTCATGAAGTTGTTCGATTATGCTCAACGCAAAGTATATCCAGAGTGTGAAAAGTTCTCCATCTTGTCCTTCGTAATTAAGATGCTTCACGTGAAGGTGCACAATAAATGGAGCAATAAATCTTTCGATATGGTCATGCAAGTTTTCAAAGACATTCTACCAAAGTGTGATGAAACTGTTCCATGGACCTTTTATGAAGCGAAAAGTTCTTACTTGAATTGGGTTTGGGATATGAGGCCATTCATGCATGCAAGAATGATTGTACTATATTTTGAAAGGACAACGCCACATTGGAGAATTGCCCTACATGTACGGAGTCTAGATACAAGTTGAACGACAAGATGGGTAAAAAAGTTCCACACGAAATACTGAGGTACTTTCCTTTGACACCGAGGTTGAAGAGATTGTACATGTCGAAAAAAACAGCAGCATATATGAGATGGCACAAAGATAAACGTGTGGATGATGGAGTATTACGACATCTAGTTGATGGTGAGGCATGGAAGGATTTTGATAGGCTACATCCTACGTTCTCTGCGGATCCTCGGAATGTAAGGCTAGGGCTTGCCACGGATGGTTTCAATCCATTCGGAAATATGAGTACACCGTACAGCATGTGGCCCATAATCTTTGGAAAATATTTACCTTTAAACAGCCTTTTACTCAGTTTCCTCCAATTGAGTTAGTGAATCTTTCTCTTCTCTGATTTAGCCCCCACCAGAAACTTGGAATTGTAGCACTCAGCTTCTTTGTTAATGTAGTTTGGAGCTTGAAACAGGACACTGCATAGTTTAGCAAAGCTAAAAGCATTGATTTTAGTAGGACTTCACAGTTAGCAAGACTCAATAGGGATTCCTTCCACTCCTGTATATGTTTCATCATTCTATCCTCGTCTTCAACTGCTCTTAATTTGAGATGGTAACGACTACTTTTACATTTAATAGTAACATTAATGATAGAAGTCTACTATTCTTTGCAAAACTAACATGGATAACAACAACAAAAAAATGAGGGTAAAATATATTTGTGGTGTTGGAGCAGAAATATAACTGCGTTCGCATCTAAATACCAATATACTGTCAATTTTTTTGGCCGCCGAAACCAAGAAAGGAAAGAGAATCAGATTTTTATCTCAAGTTTAACAAAGGCAACACATGTAATCTTTGGTTGGCCTATAGTTGGTTGAGGTGATATTATAGCTTTATTGTGCTTGAAGTATTTAAAATTCAAATATGTAAATTATGTTGTAGATAAAGTTCATTGATTTAGTTGAGTACTAAACTTAAAAGGAGCCAAGGGTTGTACACTTATAATTAATAGTATTAGTTTGATAGTCACTTATTGTCTTTGCTGTTACAATGCTTTTTTGTTTACAAAGGCTTCAAAAAACAGGCTTCTATATGAAGTATACTGTTTGTTCATTGCTTCATTTCTATGGAGGGGAAATTCCAGAAAATTTGGGGTATTGGCTGTTTACTAATTTAATGGTTAGAGAATTGTGACTTGTCATTCTTCATTGGTAACACCTCTGATGTGATTTTTTCTTTTCTCTTTTTCTTTTCTTTTTTTTGAAAATTTGAAGCTTTTTAATGAATTTGACTGAAGTTTTTAATGTGTTTCTTTTATACTGTACCAGGCCTACATGACAAGTTTATATGTGTTTCTTTTTCTTTTTTTAATGAAGCAGTAACCAATACTCTCACATCTTTCATTAAATTTGTTTGTAATTTGTGACTTGCTTCCCCTTTTGTACTAGGGCGAAAAAGGTTAACTCGTGTACGAGGACCTACACTAGGCAAAAGAGTGCAGAAAAAAATAGTTAGGAAAAAAGGAGAGAAATTACATGTGTATGTCAATCGGGTGTTGAACGCAATCACAAGAGGGAATGCCACCCTAGCGACAAATGAGTTGGGATTGCAAATTAGGCAGTTATGCCCTCTTCAGAGCGTGAAGTCATGGAGAAAAATCGATCAAAGTACCAAAGATGCGGTCGTCCAAGCGGTGCTAGTATGAGATTCATCTTGCCATAATTTCTTTATTATGTTATTTGTAATTGCTTAAATTAATTGATGTACTAATTCTCTTATTATGTTTGTAGGACAAGTTTGTTATCGGCGATGATTTTGATAATGATGAACAAGCTCAAGAAATCCTCGATAGAAAGGCATATTTGCTATACAAGGATTGGAGGTACAATCTAAAGCAAGAGTTCCTCGAACTTAAGGAAAAGGGTGTTGATGACCCCTATAGTCATCCGCCTAGTGGAGTGAGCTTGGAGGATTGGAAATATCTGATTGATGTTACTTGGAAAGACGAATCTCACTTGGTAACAAATTAATTAGAAACCTCATTCTTGAAATTAATTTATGTGTTGATATGTAAAAATTCTTTACTAATTCTTTTTTTTTTTTTTGTAATTTTGTTTTGTTTTTTTTGTCTTGTTAGAAACGCTCTAAAGCTGGTAAAGCAAATAGGGATATGCTCCCCTATAATCATACAAGTGGATCGTGATCATTTCCAATAGCAATGTTGCTTATGGTGAGAAGTAGTTATTTGTTTAGTAATGTAATGGATGATTGATTCTTCTTCATTTTGATTATTACTATGTACTACTTCATCAATGGAATTTTTTCAAACCTAATAGGCAAATGAGGATGGAGATATAGATTTCCCTAAATTTTATAAGAAATCACACAAGTTCAAGAAGACGGGAGACTGGATTGACCCCAAATGTGGTGAGCTACATGTGAGTATTGAATGTTGAAACCAATTTTGTTGCATATCAATTAGTAAAGTTGTTTTCAATTCCTTCTGCCATCTTGAGTTTATTGTTTTTTTGCCATGACAGGATGATATGGTGAATCTACAAGTCGTAGCCACCAATGCGGGGTTGCCCTTGACCCACGAAGAACTATCAAGGCAAGTGCTCGGGGCAAAAAAAAATTACTTGCGTGGATGTGGGATAGGCCCACAACCCTCTTCTACAGCTTCTAGTGCGGCACGAGCACGTGATAAACATATGGAGTCAATGAGAGCGGAACTGGAGGTTCTTCGTGAGGAGCGTCAAAGAGATCACGAAGAGTTACTGAAGGAGAAAGAGAAGCGCCAAAGAGATCACGAGGAGCTATTAAAGGAGAAAGAGGAGTGCCAAAGAGATCACAAGAAGTTGCTTGAGGAGAAAGAGGAGCACCAAAGAGATCGAAAGGAAATTATGAGGGAAAGAGAGAAGCTAATGAAACAAGTCAAAGAAGAAAAAAAAGCACGAGAGACACAACAAGTACAGCTCAATCATCTGAACGACGTGGTGTCACGGCTCACAACCCTCTTGCAGGGTTCAGATGGTCATCCTACTATTCGGTAAACATAATTTTATTGATAAGCTAATGCAAGTTCTACAAAAATATGGATCATATTGGCATAGAATTGTTTTCTAAAGTTGCTATGCAAATTTTTTTTTGTTATGTGCTTCGAATAGGTTTTGAGGCATAATGTGAGTAGACTTTGCAGCAGACGGACCGTAATCTGATTTCCATAAGGGAACCACATGATTTCAATGAAATATTAAGTTTCCCAAAATTGGGTACGATGAGCCTATGAATATGAGGGCAGTTACTATATTAGGAGCCCCATCCAATTGAATGCCATTTTAGATTTAAGACTAATAGAATAGACCAAGTGAACTTGGAATGAATTTACAATTACTACAATATACCTAGTACAACTGGACTACTCTAATGTGCATGCAAGCCGTTATTGGTTCATAGTGATGAGTTTGAGAGAGAGAAGAGCTGTGAAGATAGAATGCAAATTGAGAGCACTTAATGAAGAGAGAAATTAGTACTTGCATTATTTTGCTGACACCTTTAGAGTATTTTTTACCCAAACAGGCTACTGCTTGGGTTGTCCTAGTTATGCATATTGAAGGGTATGTGGTGTAAATTGCAGTCATGCCCTTGGGCCATTTTGGCTTTCTGATTTCGAATACAAAACGTTAAGGCAATCTGCCCAACACCTACTTCCTACTTACCTCTCTTATAGTGTGATGTGATATTCCTCTCCCCGCCAATACTTCTTAAAGGTACAAAAAGGAATTGGTCGGTTTTAGTGTTGACAATAAAACCGAACTGAAAATCAATTTTTTAGAAAACTAAAATGTAATTTGAATTTTTAAGTTAGAAAAATTCAGTAGGTTTTAGTTGAGTCAATCGGTATATATTTTTTTAACGCTTCTATCTACAAGGAACCTAGTCATTATTTCTAGAGTTTTGGGGTCTATTACTGGACAACAATTATAGTTGTTATATACCCAATTGTTTAACAATATTTACATTGCACAAGTATTTTGTTTGCCACGTCTAAATAATTCTACTATAAAATTGTAATTTTTGTTGCCTAAAAAGGATGCTAATACGTGAAATAAATTAATGAAAGCCTCATTGTGCGTTAGGAGTTCTCAACATTGAATCATGATTTTATTTGGGTTGTAATCAACATAATTCCGGGTCTTTTTCTCCCTATCGACCATGTTGAATCCGTTGGACAATTATGAGCTTCATTATTGTCATATTGGAAAAATATATTAGTTTAGTTAATATTAGATCTCCTAGGCTATTTGTTGTCTTACCAAAATGCCGTAAACTTAGCCGAAAAAGGTCTTCGAGGGCCAAAAAATTGAAAACAGCCCCCAAACCACTATAGAGATGGCACGGGTAGCTTCCTTGGGTCAAATACGACATGTGGGGACATACGGGACGTAATTAGCACTTATACGTTGGAAGTTGACGTTAAAAACGCCATAAACTTAGCCGAAAAAGGCATTCGAGGGCCGAAAATTGAAAGCAGTCCCCGAACCACTATAGGGATGGCACAGGTAGCTTCCTTACGTCAAATGGGACCTGTGGGGACATACGGGATGTAATTAGCATGTTTACGTTGGGAGTTGGCGTGAGAAACACCATAAATTTAGCCCAAAAAGGCCTTTGAGGGCCAAAAAATTCAAATCAGCCCCCAAAGTACTCTACTAATGCACAGGTAGTTTCCTTGTGTCAAATACGACCTGTTGGGATAGACGGGACGTAAATAGCACGTGTACATTGGGAGTTGGCGTGAAAAACACCATAAACTTAGCCAAAAAAGGCCTTTGAGAGCCAAAAATTCAAATCAGCCCCTGAAGCACTCTACGGATGGCATGGGTAGCTTCCTTGTGTCAAATAGGACCTGTGGGGATAGATGGGACATAATTATCATGTATACGTTGGGAGTTGGCGTGAAAAACGCCGTAAACTTAGCCGAAAAAGGCCTTCGAGGGACGAAAATTGAAAAGTAGCCCCCGAACCACTGTAGGGATGGCACAGGTAACTTCTTTGCGTCAAATAAGACCTATCGGGAAGATATGGGACGTAATTAGCACGTGTACGTTGGGAGTTGGCGTGAAAAACGCAATAAATTTTGCCGAAAAAGGCCTTTGAGGGCCAAAAATTCAAATTAGGGCCCCGAAGCACTCTACGGATGGCACAGGTAGCTTCCTTGTGTCAAATACAAAGCACTCTACGGATGGCACATGTAGCTTCCTTGTGTCAAATACGACCTGTTGGGACAGACAGGAGGTAAAGAGCACGTGTACGTTGGGAGTTGGCGTGAAAAACACCATAAACTCAGCTGAAAAAGGCCTTTGAGGGCTGAAAATTGAAACCAGCCCCTGAACCACTATAGGGACGGCACGGGTAGCTTCCTCATGTCAAATAGGACCTGTGGGGACATGCGGGACATAATTAGCACGCGTATGTTGGGAGTTGGCGTGAAAAACGCCATAAACTTAGCTGAAAAAGGCTTTCGAGGGCCAAAAATTGAAAGCAGCCCCCGAACCACTGTAGGGATGGCACGGGTAGCTTCCTTGTGTCAAATAGGACCTGTGGGGATAGACGGGATGAAAACAGCACGCGTACATTGGGAGTTGGCGTGAAAAAGGCCATAAACTTAGTCGAAAAAGGCCTTTTGGGGCCTGAAATTAAAATCAACCCCCGAAGCACTCTATGGATGGCACAGGTAGCTTCCTTATATCAAATAGGACCTGTGGGGACAGACGGGACGTAATTAGCACACGTATGTTGGGAGTTGGCGTGATAAACGCCATAAACTTAGCCGAAAAATGCCTTTCGGGGCCGAAAATTCAAAGCAGCCCCCGAAGCATTCTATGGATGCCACAGGTATCTTTCTCATGTCAAACAGAACCTGTGGGGTCAGATGGGACGTAATTCGCATGCGTACGTTAGGGGTTGCCATGACAAACACCAGAAAGCTTATAAATATATATTAAAGCTTATATATTACAGCTTATAAATATATATGTTATATAAGCATCTCTATATATTTAGTTTTATGAATAAAATATATATATGTTTACAATTTAGACTAAACTTGACTTGGGGCTCATGCTTGACTTGGGAAATTTCTTTACACTTTACACTGAACTTGAATATACTCTCAACTCAACCGAACCTATCTGAATTGTAGCCTATTTGTGACTTTCAATCATGATTGCCAAGATTTTGACAATACCTACACATTTAAGTAGGCTTTGTTCTATAAGCCAACGTAAATGTTACGCAGCACATACCTTTGCATTGAGTTTCCAAGTGCATTAAGTTTTATTCTAATACAATATTGTACATAGTACATACCTTTCCACATTTTCACATATTGTCATTGTGGAGATTTAGATCTTAGATTTTAAGTGTGAGATTTAGATCTTGGAAATGTGAAATTCACAAGTTACAGGGTAATAAATACACTCTTCAAATTGTATGATGCTGCGAAACACATGGACTATATATCATCATCTGTTACAGCATCACTGTTGTGTCTGAACAACTTCTTGTTGAATTGGAATTTTAAGTGTATTGCTCAACAAAAGAATGACTGTGAAGCTGATTAAAAAAAAAGAAACTCTTGGAGCTAATAAATGAGACCAGTGTCATAATCTTTTCATGGCAACTGTGAATCTGTGGTGATCATTCAACTTTAACCTTTCTCTCAGTTTTGTGGTGGAAACAAAATGATAGGTAATTATTCACTCTTCATGGATTTTAAATTTTTTTATTTTTATTTTTCTTGTTTATGCTTAGACCTTTGCCCTCTCTAGAATCTGTTTTAGTGAGAGCCTCATGTGCTGGTTCATCCTTTTTTTGTTTATGCTTAGATACATGATGCCAGGTGCGGAGAGAAGGGCGCATCAAATGGGGTCCTGCCCCATCAAACGTTTGTACATAACTTTTTGTTGAACATTTTTGTTTACAATGGAACTAATGGGTGTAATTTTTGTTGTGTAGATGACTTTTGGCATTGACATGTGGATCTTCTATTTTTTGTCCAGAAGATAATTCACACTTTTACAAATTTGGGAAGTTTTTGGTCGTCCTCTACTTTTTGTATGGAATTTGGATAAATCATATATATAATTTTTGACGGGGTACATAGTATTTTTGGAACTTGTATTAATTGCTCTGGTGGTATATATAGATTACCTTTTGTCGTGGTACATATTACCATGGTAATTTGTATCATGCCAAATGGTCATTACAATACATAGTATAGTAAAAATGTTTTGTGTATAGAGGACATTGTTTTGGTAACATATTTGGAATGTATGACGTTATTATTTGTAATTGGAATATATTAGTTGGTTTGTATATAAGTTTACATTGTAAGGTGTTCTTTTTTGTTTGATGATTTTAAGTGAAACATGCATTACGGAATATGTGATAATATATATATATATATATATTGATTTGTTTGTATACCTATTACAAGTTGCAGTGGATATATATAGGTTGTGAAAAAATTTATTAAAATGAAAAAAAAAAAAAAACAAAAAAAAAAATAAAAAATGACGTTTTTGGTGACAAAACAATTGGTAGCCAAAAAAAGAAATAAATCTTTTGGCGACTAAAATTTAATAGCCAAAATGAATTGAAAACAGTTTTGGCGACTAATTGTTTAGTAGCTAAAACTCAAAACACTTTTGGCGACTAAATATTTAGTAGCCAAAACAAATTGAAAATATTTTTGGCGACTAATTGTTTAGTAGCTAAAACTGAAAACACTTTTGGCGACTAAATATTTAGTCGCCAAAACATAAATTATATGTTATAGGCGACTAAACTGTGTAGTAGCTAAACAAGAATCAACCTTTCCGCGACTAAACATTTAGTAGCTAAAATAACACTATGGTCCTGTTTGGTGTAATTGTTAAAATGAATTATAGATTATAACTTAACAGATTATAGATTATGACTTTAATCAGAAGCTGTTAATCTGTTTGGTATAACTGTTGGATTATAGATTTAAGTTGCTGAGTAGTGTTTGTTAAATAAGCTGTGAAGTAGCTTTTTCAATTAACTTTTATTTTTTATTATTCACTATTTGTCTACATTTCTCATAAAAAATAATAATAATATTTTATAGTCCATTTGTGTCTTTTTCTATTTTTAAAAAAATAAAAAATAAAAAAATCTAAGAGTATAACCGTGAATTAATATGTCCACAGCAGAAACTGATAATCAAAAACAAGGGGTGAGCAGCTTCTCAGAATCAGCTTTTTTTGACTTAAAAGAAGCTGTTAGAATCAGAAGCTGTTTGAAATAAGTTTAACCAAACAGTACAAAATAACTTTTTAAAAGCCAAAAGCCATAAGTTGGCTCAAAAAAACCCCACCAAACACCCCTTATATAATTGAATTTTTTCGCGATAAAAGATTTAGTAACTGAAGGTGTGAGTTAAATGAATTGATGTACCCTTTGGGCGACTAATATGTTAGTCGCCAATTTCACTCATCAGCGACTAAGCCACTTTTAGTTGTTAATACCTGCTATTTTTGCCTACTAAAATATTAGTCGCCATTCTGTTGGACTTTTGGCGACTAAATTTTTTTTAGTCGCCAATACCTTCACTGACAATGTACCCGCGACAAAGCCAGCGACCAAAATTTTTGATCAAGAAAGCATTTCGGCGACTAAAATCAATGCTTTTGGCGACAAAAATATTAATCACCAAAAATGTATTTTCTAATAGTGAGTAACAAAAATTAAACAAGCAAAAAAAAAAAAATGTATGTGCTTCATCAATGAGCGGCAAATTAATCAATGAAGTTGCAAGGATAAAGCAAATCATTGTTGAGGCATTAATTGGTTAAGCTGGCTATTTAACATTTATTTTTGCTTTGTCATGGTGATGTGATGGAATGTTAATTTGAACGCAGGTGATGATTACAAAGGAACGCAAACCATAGCAAATGAGGCTAGTAGCAAGAGAGTTGCTATATATGATTGCAATATTTTACCAGAACTCTTCACCTCCTATGTGATTTTTTGTCATGGTGAGTCCTATAATTTTTTTTTTTATAAATATGCTTTGTTTTACATGTCCATATGTAATTTGTTGTGTGGATATACATAGGAGGTGAAATAAAACAGTAAAATCTATTCAGTGACAAATATCATTTTTTAGTAGTAAACTTCATTAGAAGCTATATAGATGAAAAGGTTTTTGGGTGCTTGTAGAGTATTTGCTTGGCTTGACTCGTTCGTATCCCTAATTATTAGATATCTTAAGCATTGCTCATAGTTTCCACTATTCAAATAGTCTTAACAATCCTACAATAATTTGTTCCATCTCCACCCTCAAATACATATTCTAAAATTTGAATATTTGCTAGATTCTAATCAATTTGTGCGAGCAAAAGAAATTGGTGTGGGAAAAAATCCTATGAGTCAGTCAAGCTCAGCCCCCGAGGTCTAACTCCAAGATCTCTTTACCCTATCCCCCTCCTTCCTGACCAAAAAAACATAATAATAATGATAATTTGTTCATTCTATATTGAAGTAAATATATTAGAAAATATGGCAGTCGTAACTAAGATACAATAACGCTGTGTTTGGTTGAGGGATTTGAGGAGGAATTTAGAAAGGGAAAGGGAAAAGTTAGGTGAAATGTGAATAGAATATATCTACATTTCACCTAGTTTCACACACATCTTCCATTTCCCTTTCTAAATCCCTCCTCAAATCCCCTAACCAAACATAGCATAAGTGTTTGGTGTAAATACTACAAAGTCAATTAAAGTATTATGATGGTGTGAAATTAACACAAAGGATGAGATTTTTACATGGGAACTCTAGCTTTCTTTTAAAGTTGCATGTTTGATTGCAAAATTCTTTGTTTCTAATTGCAATACATTATTTATCATCCTTAGAGGGAGGGAATAGAAGCAAGCATTTCCCATTCAGTCAGTAATGAATCAATACGAAGGGAAAGTGTCTTCCATGGGAATCACAAGTTTCGAACAGGCTCATATGAGTTGGGTATGCTCCTTCCATAAGTTACTTTCTTATACTGTGGGTGTTAGCAGACGTTTTTCAAAAATAGTTGTCTTACCTTAAAAATTACAAATTTGATTTTAGAATCATCCTCATACACTCTCAAGGCTGCTCCAATCTGAGAAATCTGCACATGAAACAAAATAATAAATAGATTTCATTTTCTAAAAGTATAAATTAAGATTAGTTAAATAGAACAGACATGCCAATAAGTTGTATCCTTTCTAATTAGCATTTCGCATTGACATAGTCATGTAAACTGATCCACAAAAATGACATCTTTTAAACCAAAAGAAAGCCGCACACATGGATAATTACAAATTAACAAAATTATCAAACTTCGTATATTAATTTAAATTATCGCTTTCGTAAGAAAAAAATGTCTCTATTTTTTAGAAAGGAGGAGCTCATTCTTGTCTTCTTCCTGAATATAATAAAAAGAAAGATATTCGTATAATGTCTTCAAAAATGACACAAAGTTCAAGCTATATATGTCTTCTTTAAAAATATGACACAAATTTTGATAATTTATACAGCTTTCTTTTTCTTTTTCTTTTTCTTTTGCCTTCGTCTACATCTTTTGTCAATTGATAAAAAAATTCTCCATATACATTCAACCGTAAGGTGTGCACACCTTCTAAGTATATATTTAGTGTTTAAATATTCAAGACAAGCAACAATGGTAACAACTAAACATTGTTTTCATGATTTTTACACAGGTTACAACTCCTTAAGGTTGTGTTTGGTTCATAAATTTTGTAAGGAATTTGGAAAAAAAAGAAGAAAAATGTAGGTGAAATGCGAATGAAATATAATTATATTTTACCTAAGTTTCACACATTTTTTTCATTTTCCTTTCCAAATCCTTGAACCAAACCGACTTACATGTCATGCCTCTCAGTTTGGATGGAGGAGTTTGGTGAGAAAAGAAAAGAAATTGTAAGAATAGAAAACTTTTTCACTTGTTTGGATAGTTAAATAGATGAAAAATGGTGAGAAAATAATTCCCACCAAACCCATGTTTTATTTCTCACCAAAAGTAATGAGATTTGGTGAGAAAGGAAATTGAGTTTAATGAAAATTTTCTAAAATATGAAAATTATCTTTATGAAAAAATTATTTTGATAAAATAAAATATAATTAGTGTGTTTGGTTTGAATTTTTTGAATTAAATTTTTTGAAAATTGAGTTTTTTGATTTTCGTGTTTTTTTTTTGCTTTTAGTGAATATTTTTAAAATTTTAAACATTTTTTTTTACTTTTTTAGATGCACCTTACTTAGATATATCTAAAAAGTAAAAAATTTGTGAAAAAATATTTTAAAAAATTAATAAATACATAAAAATATAAAAAAATATACTGAATTCTTGATTTTTTTTTTTGTATTTTTGGTATTTAGTGAATTTTTAAAAGGTTTTTTTTACAAATTTTTTATTTTTTAGGTATATTTATGTTAGGTATGCCTAAAAAGTTAAAAAAAAATTGCTTAAAATATTAAAAAAATTCAGTAAAAACAAAAAAAAAAAACATAGAAAATAAAAAAGTAAAATTTTCTGAAAAATGTTTTTAGAAAATTGTAACCAAGCAAAGTGAATACTTTTCTTTTCTTTTTTTTTATTTCCTCTATCCAAAGAAGATAGGTGAATTTATCCGAACATAATGGTGAGAAAAAAATAAATAATTTCCTTTTTTTCTCACCTAAGTAGAAACACAATCATTTTTTTCTCACCTCATCTCACCATCTCACGATCCATACGGGGTGTAAGAGAAAATTATTGAATGCTTGACAAAAAAATACTTTCTGAAACCAAATTATGATAAATAATACTACATGCACCGATTGATATACCAATTAATATATTAACAGATGATGTAACATAATTTTAGAAGTTTTAGGTATTTGTAATTTATATAATGGGTGAGGTTAATAATAGTGTCATAACATATGTTGGTATACTAATTGGTATATCAATTGGCACATGTCGCACCACCGAATTGTGACGGTGACCTTAAATATTTCCATATATGTGGGTTAAATTCCAAACCATGAGAAAACTGAAAATAATAATAGATGTAGGTTGAGGGATTTGGAGAATGATTTGGAAAGGGAAAGGAAAAATGTGTGAGTGTGTGACATTAGGTGAAATATAGATATATTTTATTTACATTTTACCTATATTTTTTCTTTCTCTTTCCAAATTCCTTTCCAAATCTTCCACCCAAACATAACGGTCGTGTTTGGCTGACTGTAATGAAAGTGGATTGGAATGATGAATAATATTCTATTTGTAATAGATTTTACATAAATAAAATAAAGAGTGAATTACACTAAAGGTCTTTATAGTTTGGGATTTGTGTCACTTTGATTTCTGACTTTTCAATTGTGACACATTTGATCCTGAATTTTAAATCTTGTTCTAAATAAGGACAATTAAATATATCATTGCTCAATTTTAAAGGCAAAATCGTCAATTTGATAAAATATAAACTAGTTTGACAAAAATAAACATTAAAAAATATTTTTAAATTTTTAAAAATTATTTTACATACAAGATAAAATTACATAAAATTGATAAATCTTTTACATATTTATTTATTTATTTATTTTATCAAATTAATTTTTATTATGTGTTTGGATGCTAATCATGTAATGGGTAGTTATTTTTATTTTCATCAAATTAGTTTTTATTTTTCCAAAAATCAAATATGGCGACAATTTTGATATCATTATTAAACCAATCCATTAAATCAAAAAATTCAAAACTAAAAATATTTCATATATTAAATATATCGATTACACATTAAAATTCTAACAACCACCCATTACATGATTATCATCCAAATACATAATAAAAATTAAGATGGTAAAAAAAAAAAAAGTGTAAAAAATTAATATAATTTTATTTTTGGTAGGTGGAAATAATTTTTAAAAATTCAAAAATAGTTTTTTTGATATTTATTTTTGTCAAATTAATCTATATTTTATTAAATTGACAACTATGTCCTTGAAATTGAGAAATAGTATATTTAATTGTCCTTATTTAGAACAAGATTCAAAATTCAGGATCAAATATGTTACAATTAAAAAATCAGGGATTAAAATGACACAAGTCCCAAATTATAGGGACCTTTAATGTAATTTGCCCTCAAATAAAAAATTAGTAAACATTGCATTCCTCCATTCCAGCTAATTCAAATGAACCAAACATTGAATTAATGAGAAAGAATGTGAAACCTTGGCTTCCAATTAAAGAATTCATGGGCTTGTCTGGTTTGTTTTTGGGAGAGTTGTTTTTGAAAAAAAATTTGAGGCGAGAGTTTAGAAATTTTTTTGACTTGTTTGGTGGTATATTCATATGTTTGCAAAATGCAATCCCTAGTAGTAGCAGACCTGAGCAAGCTCACAGCCACACTCAAAACTCCGAAACCCACCACCGTGATGGTTGGAGGAGCTGTGTGTATGGTGGCATCTATGGACGTTTTAGCCGCGGATGAGAGAGAGAGAGAGAGAGAGAGAGAGTGGGAATAAAATCAATGGGTGCAACGGCAATTCCGGCCGACCCGACCCACATCTTGCCGCAGATTTTTTGTCAAATGGTAGAAAGTGAAAGAAATATAAATAAATAAAAAAAATAAAATAAAAACTAAGTTTGTTGTTTGTAATGGGTTAAATTTTTTAATTTTTTACAAAAAAAATATATAAAAGATGAGTTGAGTTTAAAATGATATGGTAAAAAAGTGATATAATTGTAAGATAATATGCTAAATAATATGTATTATTTTAACATATACCAAACAATGCCTAACATGAAAGCCATGAAAATTATAAGAAAGTTAATCCCGTGTGTGATTTAATTTTCATAAACTTATTTCATATATATTTTTTTTAAATAAAATAAAATTTAATTTGATGAAGTAAATAAATAAAAATCAAAAGAACTTATTATTTTTGTATAATTTTATTTTTGAAAAGTCATGAATAATTTTAAAAAATGTTAAAATATTTTTTGATATTATTTTTATCAAACATTTTGAGAAACAAACCAAATATGGCCTAATTCTCTTGTACAACTCATAATAACAGGATAATTTATTTATTTTTAGATCAGAAATAAAATTTTCATTACAAAACCGATAAAAGATCAGATCAATTTAATACAGTGGTATCATAAAATCTCAAAATGAAATTAAAACTTTCATAGAAGAAAGTTGCAAAAATAATAGGAAAATACAATAAAATTTAAATTTATTATAAAGGTAGTTAAAATTCTTATTTTCTTGTAAAATTTTCATCATAATTAAATTCATAAAAGAATATGTATTTTATTTTATTTTCCTTTTATTTTATTTTACTTCATTTTTTGTCATTTATTTATTTTTAATTAAATGGAGCCTAGGTAACTATTTCTATAACAAAACTTTCTTGTACTTTCATTTTTTTTTTTTTTTTTTTGGGGTTAGAAACGAGTATAAGCTTAATTACCATGTTATCATGAATTGTACAATAAAATTAATTAATTAATTAATTTTTTTTGTAAATTTCACTACTTTTATAATAAACAAAATTAGAAAAAAAAATTATAATTATTTTTTTTATTTCCATTACTTTTCACCATTTTCATCCTAACTAAATTTTTTAGAAATACAAAATCGCAAACCAATCTGATCCAGTCGTATATTATATCATTTTATAATTTATCAATTATTATTCGTAATATATCATATTATTTTTTATTTTTTTAATATAATGATTCTTAAAATTACAAATTAACTACTGCCACCACCTGCCTAATTTGTTCCCCTGGATATTCGGGATAGGGACGAGCTTTTAGTTTTATAACTTATCGATTATTATTTACTTATAATATATCATATTTATTTTTACGTTTATTAATATAAAAAATTAATTCTAAAATTAACACACTTTCATTTTGCCCATCCACCTCCCCAATTTGTCATGCTCCAATATGATTCGGGATAGGTACGAGGCATTACAAATTGCCATCTCTAATAGGATTTGGTGTTCTAGACTCATCCCTCATATCAGTTTCGTTTAAGGAGTGGGTTGGCTTTTTGATTTTTAATTTTTTTTTGACAATTTTAACTTAAGACTAAAAAGTCTGGTTTAAGAAAAACTTTTAATTTTTTTGTGAGAAAAAAAAATGTAATAATTATGAATTGAATTTGATGTTTTGTCTAAAAAATCTATTTTGTTTTTTGTGACTATTTTAGCCAAAAAAATCCTCAAACCCAAAAAGGGTCAAAACTTTTACTTTTTTATGAATAAATAAATGAAAGGCAAACATGTAAAAATATTATTTCAGGTAGAGTAAATCATACTTCTTTTTCTTATATTTCATGATTTTCTCACTTTAATTTTTTATAATATTTTTTCTTTCACTTTTAATCCCTTATAATTTTTCTCAAGTTACTTATAAAATTAACTTCTGCATAATTTTGGACGACAAGTATAATGTGGACAATCACTTTGAAATAAATAAAGAAAAATGCTTGAAACCAAAGAAAAATAGATAAATTGTCCTTCTATCACTATAACATATAAGAATTTTAGAGATCAGATGTTTTGGTCTTTAAAAGTGAAAATTTTGTTGCAAAAGATATTTAAGGACCAATTTCTATCGTCATGAGGATAGTCGCTAAAATGTCGTACCGAAAAGTAAAAAACAAGGCTTTTAGTAACAAAATTTTGAAAATGTCACTAATAAATAAACTTTTAGAAACAAAATACTTTGGTCTGAAAATGATTTATTTTTTGAGGCAAAAAATTTGGTCCCAAAAGGATAATAATTCACCACTAATGTCTAATTTTCATTATTAAAAATATAATAACGACACTTTTCGCAACAAAAATATTTGATCCTTAAAAAATAATTTATCCTTAAATTTTGATCTCTAAAACCTTAATTTTTTTGTAATGTATTAAACTAAAATAAATATAAAACCAATGGAAGTCAACATACCATTTCATATAATACCAACAAAATTTTTTTTTAAAAATATACCATTTCATAGGTGAGGCTGTTCAGTTTTTGTGGTCTATTTAGTGTAACCTTCCTCGTTTATGAATTCTCCTCAAACAGCATCTGATCAATAAAAATACAAAGTTTATGTTTGTTTGGCAATATGAACATAAATTTCTGTTGTTTTAAGTAAACCTTTATTATTAAAAGAGATATTTATATTTATGTATTTATTTTTATTTTTTTTATATTGTAATTATCTAGCCTACTTTTATACTGTGTTTGATTGGAGGATTTGGTAAGAGATTTGAAAATAGAAAGAGAAAAAGTATGTAAAATTATGTGAAATATAAGTATGTTTTTATTTATATTTTAACCTACCTTTTCTTTTCCTCTTTTTCAAATATCTTTCCAAATCTTCTAACCAAACATAAGGTTAAGATAGGAGGGGTGCCCGTCCATTATGCAGGTTAAACAATCACCTATGGCCCCACATTTTGGAAGGCCTCCAATTTTTAGGGTCCTTAGAAAAATTTGTTATTTCTTTACGCCAAAAAATGAAGTTATTGAGCCCTCACAATGGATCAAATAAATAAAAGGCACATTTGCTAGAATGTTAATGAATGACCATTTTTTTGGTTTGGCCCTCAAAATAGTAAGGTATGCTAGAAGCCTTCTTCGGATAAGATTAACCTTTCTTTTCAATTGAAAAAATACTGTAAATTGCAAAAGTACGTTAGAAAATTTTTCTGGGAAAAAATTAGTGATTTTGCATTTTGCAAAACAAGATAAATTAAATTTATATAAAAAAAATTTCCATTGAAAAATTAAACAATTCTTATTTAAATGTGAAAAAGTTTTTGTTCGAGATTTTGTCCCGCCCTAGGATAGAGAAATCCATGGCAAGAGCTGAGTAAACCCATTTAAGGCATCAAAAATCTCCCCACCAAATCGCATCGTATGCTAGAGTTGATCTTGAGACCTTTTAAAGAGGTACCCACTCATATTATTTTCATTTTAATCATGATTTTTTTGTCTATTCTTGAACTAATGCGAATACTAATTATTTTATTCAGAATTTAAAACCACATGTACTTAGTTAGTTTTCCATTTATTTTAATGACAAAAAAACAAATGCACTACAGTTTTTATAACTCCTGAGATTGTTTGGTTTTGTTTACAAAACAACTTACAATTTTATTTTATTTATTATTTTTAAAATTTGTATCAAAGTTCTAGTGTAAAATTAACTTAAGATTTATTAAGCATAAATACGTTTAAAATTTTAATTATTTAAAATTAAGGAAAGGTATTTTTTAACTTTCGTATTATCAATTTTAAACTTTATAGAAACTATACCATACATACCCTATATAGTGTCTGTTTGGCAGAGCTTAATTACAGCTTATTTCAGCTTTCAGCTTAATTTAAGCTATTTTGATGTGTTTGGTTTAGCTTATAGATTATAGCTTATAACTTTTTGGAAGTCAGAAATCAGCTTATTCTTTTGAGTGGGGTAGGAGATGCTTTAAGAATAAGTTGGAAATCAGCTATTGGTAATAGTTATAAGCTATAAGCTGTTTAGGCATAAGTTATAAGCACTTTCTCACGGCTCTACCAAACAGGGCCATAGTAGTGTTTTGGGAAGTTGATAAAAAGCTGATTTTTTGACTTTTTGACTTTTTTGGTAGCTTTTTTAGCAAAAAATTGGGTTATTTTGAGTAAAAAAGTTGACTTTTTTGAGCTAAAAAAGCTAAAAAGTCAAAAAGGTGACTTTTTATCATTGTTTCCAAAAGACAACAACAATGACCATATTACTTGCAAAAAACAACTTACCTAAATTATTAGCATTGAAATGAACAAAGTTTTTTATAAAATAAATGAATAAAATAAAACAATGGAGTACCGGATTAATGTCTCTCTCAAACAAGTTGTGGGAAGCCATGAGAGATGCTTGCAAATCCTTGAAACCTACAAGAAAAATAGCAGTAAGTTTTGATTTGAAGTACCTCCAATCAACCAGCATTTCTTCAATATGTATCCTAGAAAGGTTACATAATCATGCCATGCATGTACAAAAATGACAGTTGAAAGAAACAATCTAAATGTAAATGGAAGGAAAAAACTGAAAGAATCAAAATTTTAGATATTAAAATGTAAATGGAAGGAAAAACACAGAGAAGGAGATCAATTGCATGCAAGTTTAGTAAGCTGCAGTGTTACACTTTCTTATAGAGTCCTCATCGGTGTTGGTGTTGTATTTATTGGGTGGTTTTGGTTCTTCACCTGCCCATGTTCGTCATTGCTACTTCATTGAATGAATGGATGCGGAGAAAATTATAAATAAGTGGGACAGTTTTAAAATAATTATATTGCAGATATAATAGTTTTTATTTATTTATTTGGGTTGTAAATTTGACACAAAATGATTTGCAACAAACACATACACCATTGAACACTTTTACATCTACTTAAACTCTTATTAATAATTTTACTAAAAATATACATGTTTAAAATATTATTACTTTTTTTTTTACAACTAATCACATTTTACCTGTTGTATTTTAAATAAAATTGTTAGTATGTATATAGAATTATTTGTTAAGTAGACCGTGGTTTTTGGTAGAGTCTTTGTTTCCTTTTAGTCTAGACGAAATGTTTTATTAGAGGGTGTTATTTTTTTTTGAACAACATTGGACGGTGTTATTTGAGTCTATAAAATTTATCATATGTTCAAGTTTGAGGATTTTGAATTATTTATTTTGTATGATCCTTCACATATATCATTCTACAAAAAAGAAAAAATAAGGTTGATTTGATAATTATAATTTATTCGTTTTATTGTATTTTTCTAAAAAAATAATAATTAATTAATTTTTAAAATAGGCTATTCAATTTTTAGTGACAAATGAGATAAATTATATAAATTATAATTATCAGATCAACTTAATTTTAAAAAAATTAATTTTTAATTAACCCCTTTTTTAAGAATTTTTTTTTAAAAAAAACTTAATATAAATCTTTTAAAAAAATTAACTAAAGATTAAAAATAATTCAAAATAAAATTTAAATTTTCTTTTAAAGGAAAATTGGTGAAATATCCCTCTCCAATTTTTTGACAGTAAGAGAGGTCCAAAATATTTTTTCTTATTAGTTAAGGTCACTCAGTAATATTATTAGAGAAATTTTATCTCGTTATAGAGAATTTTTTTGTAAATAGTTAAAATTTCTCTGTGAATAGTTGAAAATTTCTCTATGGACCCCAACTATTATGAAAATGTTTCAGGTCATTTATCTTATAAAATTCTAATATTAAGGATCTTAAACTAAAATCACTTCTTTTAGTGGATCCCAAAGATAGCAAGAGCACAAACAAGACAACTCAACTATCACGATTATTGGTTGGGGGGGGGGGGGGAATCAATATAATTGTGTTATCAATGACATGATATTATATCATTCAATAATTATTTATTATTTTTTCTTAAGTTCTTGATGTTGGAAAAAAATGATTTTATGGTGATTTTAATATGAAATTAAAGTAGGTCACAACCATTAGTTGAGGTGAGATAAAATAAATTTAGATTCTTTGTAACAAGATTTTTACACAACAAAAAGAATAACAAAAAACTATTAAGAATTGAATGAGAAATTGTCTCATAAAGTTGGTCTCATGAATGAAGTATTGAGAATTGTGTATAACTACCAATCTCACATTAATTGTAGAGAAAAGCATGGATGGATATTTATACCTCAAGATTTATAAGGGTATAAACCTTTTGGGATATCCAAATTTTTTGAAGGAATGAAGTTATGGATGCTTCAATAATGGGCTTGGGCCAAAACTATGATCTAAGTTAGTTATGCAAAAATTGCCATACGCGTTGCCTGCCAACACCGGGCCAGGTCTGGGTTTGTGGATCTTGGATCTTGAGACTTGAGACAATGGATTAGTTTGGGCAGGGCTAGGTTTGTTTGGTGGCCGCAGATATACACACATGTGTATATAGAGTGTGTAACTCACACACTTATTCCCTATCAGTTTTGCAGGCATTTGTTTCCAGCCTTCATGGCTGGAGGCTCCTTCTCTCTCCTCCATTGTTGCTCTCAAATTATCGTCAGTCTGTTCCATAATATATTTTTCTTGTGTGAGAGAGTGCTGCCGTTGTCAACAAAAGGTGCTTCCGCGTTAGTGGGTCTATACCATCGTATTTTGGAAGACAGACGTCGACATACCTCTAGCACCCATAGTGAGGCAGCAAATCTGTTTTAAGGAGACTGGTACCACACAGGTTTCAATTTGCTATCTTTTCTTCGTTTTATTTTGTGATGTATTTCTGTTCAGTCTAATTATAATTTCCAACACGTTTTCTTATTTTGCATTGTAATTTATTAAATATGATCTGTTTGTTTATTTTATTTAATTACACAATCTGTACAATAATTTTAAAACAGACTATATGTTTCTCATGAAATTGATCAAACAGATTCATATGCATTTTATTACAGATTAATTTACATTAGCTTTGCTACTGCTACTGCTACTGCTAGTACTCAATTTAAAATAATAATAAATAATAAAAAAAAAAACCAAAACAGTGTGCTCACTGTTTAACCTGCAGATGTATTTGCATGCTACTGTTTATTATTTCTCATATTTGTGCAATTCCTAGGAGTAATTGTTCCATTGACTTGTTATACATAATTAGGAATTGAAGGAATTAAACAAGTGTACCATATCATATTTTCAGAATATGTAAAAACACATTGTTTCATGTATATTAAATCCATGATTAGATTCCAAACCCACAGTGTTCCAATTCATTTAAATGAATATAGTTTCCTGATGTATGATTTGAATGCAGTAGTATAATTTTGTGTTCAATTTCTAGTCGTTTACCATAATTTGCATATTTCTTTATATTTTATAATTTTATAATATAATTTGCATGCTTATGAGTCTCTAGTTTTAGTTCAGATTGACATGCTGATGATTTTTTACTTTTCTACTATAATATACATGTTCATTATTTTCTATATTCTAGTTTAATTCACATGTTTATTATTTTTTAGATTTTAGTAGAATATGCATGTTTTATATTTTCTAGATTTTAGTTAGATGCTTATCATTTTCTTGAGTTCTAGAATTATTTGCATGACATTATATCGAATTTTTGGTTTAATTTACACGTTAATTGCTAGAATTATTTACATGTTTATTGCTTTGTAGAAATTTCATATAACTCTTGCCTATTAAATTTTTAATTTAATTATTTGGAGTTATAAGGTTTTGTAACTTGTGTAGTATTTTAATTCATTAGTTAATTTTGCTTTTAAATTAATTTATTACTTTTACAGTTTCTATCAATTATTTGTTTTATATTTTGTTGTGGTTTTCTGTTAACTTTCGCTATAGGAATACCTATGCAAAAGGGAAGGGGGAAAACAATACAAATCCAAATGAATAGAATTTGGGATTGAAATAAAAAGTTTTGGACTACTAACCTTTTTGTTGAACAGAAATACCTAAGCGTGGAAAGGGATTTTTTGACCAATAAGAATCCTCTTTGGATTGTTTTATATTTCTTCATACTTTAAGCAATTTTTTGCTTGTGTTTAGTAGTGGTTAATTATCAATATTTTTTAAGCAAGTGTGTTTGCTTGTAATTTCTTGGAAGCATTTTATTTGCTTGTTATTGTTGTAGTAATTTTTTAATTGCTTGTAATTTGGTTAGCAACTTTTTTTATTGTTTGTAAGTTTTGAAACTTGGTTTGTTTTAACCTAATTTATTCTTTGAAAAACTTAATTCTAAATTTATTTCCCATGGATTAAGAGTCAACATGCTCTTGAAAGTTTTGTCTAAGGTTAACTGGCCTTAAGTGGGACCGGTGTGACCTCTCCAGTCTTTTTGAAAACTTTCTTGACCATGTTCGATTCTAGGGTAAATTGTGAGACTAGTTTTAAATTAAATTTCCAACTTTGGAATTTTCTAGTGTTAAGTTCAATTTCTAGAAACACCGAATAGTAAAATTCTGTTGTATTTTTCAGAAATAGCACACTACAACAAAAAAGGCCTTTGGTGACAGACTGATTTTGTCTCTAAACATCAAAATTTCGTCACTAAAGTGATCTGTGACGAAAAAAATTTGTCACCACGTTCGTGGCCTATAGGTCGTCACAAAAAGTACCTGGTGACGAAAAACAGTTTCATCACCTATTGTTCATTTTTGGCGACGAAATATTTCATCTCCAAATGTTGAATTTTTCGTCCTCTAAAACACCAATTTCGTCACCAAAACTAAATAATATTTTATTTTAATTATTTTTTGCGACAAAATATTTCGTCACCAAATATATTTTAGTGACGAAAGTTTTCTTCACCAATGATATGAATTAAGGTGACAAAAACATTCGTCACTAAAATGAGCAAAAAAAAAAATCATTCAATGACAAAAAATATTTTGTCACAAAATATTTCAATTTAGTGACGAAATATTCAGCAAATGTGACGAAATTATTTGTTTCGTACTATATCATTAGTGACAAAATTATTCGTCATGTTTTTTGAAAACTAATAGCGACATTTTTTATTTCGTCACTAATAAAAATTAAAAATTTTGAAAATAAGGATGCTATTTTCTTCCGAAATTTTTTCTTTTTAGTAACAATTCCCTGCGCATTTCAATAACCTGTTCAATAAAATATCTATTACAAATCAATACAAAAATCTGTTCATTTTCATAAACATCACAATCGAATTTTAGCACTATCCACAAAAATATAATATGAACTGCATGCGGATTATAAACATGTCTCCTAATATCCACAAAAAACGTCTACTAATATCCACAAAAATATAATATCAACCGTATGTAGATTACCAAACACATCTCCTAATATCCAACAAAAAACATGTCTACTAATATTAACAAAAGTAAAATATCAAGGGCGAATTAAACACGTCCATATTCTACCATCGGCCCCCCAAATTACCAAACACGTCCATATCAAATCTCGAATCTGCAAAAAAATGAAACACAAAAAAACAAAAAATGTCAGTTAGACAATTATTATCTTATCCATAACATATACAATTTAACATGCATTTTTGGACTTAGTTTTCAAACCGGGAGTCCCGTGCTAGCTCTGTAAGTTTCCACAACTCACATTAGTCTATCCCGAGGTGTTTGAGGTGTTTCCCGGGCCGTCTCGTGGCTGTTGCACGATTTTGGCCCTCGAAGGCCTATTTTCAAGCTTAAGTGTGAAAAAGTGTATTTTTGGACTTAGTTTTCAAACCGGGAGCCCCGTGCTAATTCCGTAAGTTTCCACAACTCACATTGGTCCATCCCGAGGTGTTTGAGGTGTTTCTCGGGCCGTCTCGTGGCTGTTGCACGATTTTGGCCCTTGAAAGCCTATTTTCAAGCTTAAGTGTAAAAAAGTACATTTTTAGACTTAGTTTTCAAACCGGGAGTCTCGTGCTGGTTTCGTTAGTTTTCACAAATCACATTGGTCCCTCCCGAGGTGTTTGACGTGTTCCCCGGATCGTCTCGTGGCTGTTGCACGATTTTGGCACCCGAAGGCCTATTTTCAAGCTTAAGTGTGGAAAAGTGCATTTTTGGACTTAGTTTTCAAACCGGGAGTCCCGTGCTAGTTTCGTAAGTTTCCACAACTCACATTGGTCCATTCCGAGGTATTTGAGGTGTTTCACGGGCCGTCTCGTGGCTGTTGCACGATTTTGGCCCCCGAAGGCCTATTTTCAAGCTTAAGTGTAGAAAAGTGCATTTTTGGACTTAGTTTTCAAACCGAGAGTCCCGTGCTAGTTCCCTAAGTTTCCACAACTCACATTGGTCCTTCCCGAGGTGTCTGAGGTGTTTCACGGGCCGTCTCGTGGCTGTTGCACGATTTTGGCACCCGAAGGCCTATTTTCAAGCTTAAGTGTGGAAAAATGCATTTTTGGACTTAGTTTCAAACCGGGAGTCCCGTGCTAGTTCCGTAAGTTTTCACAGCTCACATTGGTCCGTACCGAGGTGTTTGAGGTGTTTCTCGGGCCGTCTCGTGGCTGTTGCACGATTTTGGCCTCCGAAGGCCTATTTTCAAGCTTAAGTGTGAAAAAATACATTTTTGGACTTAGTTTTCAAACCGAGAGTCCCGTGCTAGTTTCCTAAGTTTCCATAACTCACATTTGTCCCTCCCGAGGAGTTTGAGGTGTTTCCCGGGCCGTCTCGTGGCTGTTGCACGATTTTGGCCCCCGAAGGCCTATTTTCAAGCTTAAGTGTGGAAAAGTGCATTTTTGGACTTAGTTTTCAAACCGAGAGTCCCGTGCTAGTTCCGTAAGTTTCTACAACTCACATTGGTCCCTCCCGAGGTGTTTGAGGTGTTTCCCGGGCCGTTTCGTGGCTGTTGCACGATTTTGGCCCCCGAAGGCCTATTTTCAAGCTTAAGTGTGGAAAAGTGTATTTTTTGACTTAGTTTTCAAACCGGGAGTCCCGTGCTAGTTCCGTAAGTTTCCACAACTCACATTGGTCCATCTCGAGATGTTTGAGGTGTTTCCTGGGCTGTTTCGTGGCTGTTGCACGATTTTGGCCCCTGAAGGCCTATTTTCAAGCTTAAGTGTTAGAAAAGTGTATTTTTTAACTTAGTTTTCAAACCGGGAGTCCCATGCTACTTCGGTAAGTTTTCACAAATTACATTGGTCCCTCCCGAGGTGTTGGAAGTGTTCCCCACGCCTTCTCGTGACTATTACACGATTTTGGTCCCCTATGACCTATTTTCAATCTTAGGTGTGAGAAAAGTGCATTTTTTGAGTTCGTTTTCAAACCGGGAGTCCCATGCTAGTTCTGTAAGTTTACGCAACTTACATTCGTCTCTCCCGAGGTGTTTGAGGTGTTCCTCAGTCCTCCTAATGACTATTACATTATTTTAGCTCCCGATGGCCTATTTTCAAGCTTAAGTGTGAAAAGAGTGCCTTTTTCGACTTAGTTTTCAAACCGAAAGTCCCGTGCTACCAATTGATCTCTTTCAAGCATTTAAATTGATACTCACATCACTAATTGAACTCACAAATAAAGCTAAGCAGAGTTTATAAGAAAAACATTTGTTTCTTAAGCTAAGAGAGAGGACATGCTGAATAAAAAAAATAAGTGCAGTACATACCTGCACGGCTCTTTGTCTCCTCTTGAACTTTATCAATAACCTAGAAAACCGACGAATAACAACGCATTAGGTCAATTCAAACATTTAAAAATGGATAACAATAAAATGGTGATAGCTAGAGTTAAGTCTAAGAGGAGCACGCCAAAAAGATAATAAATTTTGACAATCAATCAAATGCCTTCATGGGAAGCAAATACAACAGTATTGGATAGTACACCAAAATTAAAAGAGATTCTCAGATCTTGCAAGGCCCAAAAACAACAGATTTAATTTCAGCCTCAGAAAGAGAAGAAATAAGCAAAGGGAGATGACATTTAGATAAACAAGGTTGAATAAGCTCAGCAACTTTGGCTTCCCCATCCCTAGGATAATCAACAGAAGAACAATCATTTTTTTGAAATGAGAAGTAATATTCATCATACTTTTCATGCATATTACCATCAGAGTCATCTATAGAGAGAATCTTGTTATAGGAGATTTAAGAACTGCTTTAAGAGATTTGAGCTTAGAGACAAGTTGGTACATAGGACTAAAAATTTAAAAAATTGAAAGGCATATGATCATGTTTTGCTTCAGGCCTAACCATAACAATTCCAGGACTGTGATCTGAAATACCAGGAGGAGCAAAAAATGTCTGTGACTCGGTCAAGATGCTAAGCCGAGCCTCATTGACCAAAATACGATCTGGCTTTGTAAACAGAATATGTCCATCACTATCCTTCTTTGTTGTGGAAACCACAAGATGATAGAACTTAAGGATGATTAATTAGCAAGTTAACTCTTGCAAGTATGATTCCCCCAAGTAAACAATAAACACATGAAGGATGAACCAAAATGGATAAGAAATTAAAGAACAAAGTAGAGGAAAGAAAGAAAAGCAAGACAATTTACAAAACACAACCATTTGATTCATATCATAATTTTCCAATCCAATCAAGAGGGGGAAATTGAAAACAATTACATTAGATGAATAAAACCACACAATAAAATTTAATTACTTGCATAATCCAATTCAACTAAAACCAATTTATCACATGACAGTCCTGCTGTGAATAAGTTCATTTGCATACCTGCAAGCAAATTGTGTCACAAACAGCAGTTGATCCACTATTACCATCATCTGCTGGTTTTATCAATCTCGGAAGAAGGTCTCGAAAGTACATGTTCCAAATCAAGCTGTTTATGTTGATGGAAGAAGCACAAGGATGCAAAACCTATTAAAATGTCAAAACCAAACCAACAACAAAATGCTGTAAGTTAATGAGTATTTATCAAAAGAAAAAAAAAAGAGCTATCAATTAATCAAGTGATGAATCATCTTCAACACTGCTGCAAATGTTATAGTAAGACATCCGAGAGAGGAAAGTAACTCATCATATTCAATCAAAATACACATTTCTGTTTGATAGGCAAGTTACATTATCAAATTTGTGCAATACCGTAATGTTTCAATATTCAAAGAAAGCAACAAGCATGGGATTTTCAATGGTGATCAAATTGGTCTCAACTTCAAAACCAAAATACTATATCACATGTTCTATTTTCATAGCATTTAGTATATAAAAGTTAGATTGACCAGGTGATGACACAACTCCACAACATTACTGAGCTCAAGTTCCAAATCAACATTTTCAAGATAATAGTGATATAACTACTTAACTTTTGTATTATATAAATGTGTCAAGCTATCCAGATTTTTTAATGGTTCTGTTTGATTCTACTTAGAATTCACAAAATGGAGCATTTTCTCGTTCAGAACATTTGAGTCCATTTGATTTTTCCTAGAGTTAAAACTTATGTTCACACTATCTTAGCAAAAAGTTTTAACTTTCGATTGATGATGGAGAGGATTGGCTCAGGTAAGTCAGTTGGGAAGAAAGGATGCTCGTCTGGGCTCTTATAGCAAAGGTGGAAGAATAAAGCTTGTCTCCTTGCCATTTCAGCTGTAACAACCTACAGATCAAGGTTAAGTGAAATTTTTCCCAGGAAAATAAACTGATGTTTTTGAGCTTAGCAGTTGAACCAAAGCAAGAATAGACAGTGTCTTTTACAGCAGGGTTTAGAACAAGTTCCCAATTCATTAATTCCAGAAGAAGCAATTTACCAACTTATATGATCCAGTGAAGCATTGCTTGATTCAAAATCTGTTGTGCAACTAACTAAAGCATGATACAAGTTGAAGCAAATTATCATATCTACGTTCGAACAAATTTGAGTCTACATACCTTGGGTATCGAATCAACATTGTAGTCCCCGCTTGAACCTAAACTTTTTGGAGGTTGCTCACTCCCCCTGAAATGCTTCCAAAGCTAATGGAAAGATGAGGGTAACATGCCAGTGGAAAAATTAAATAAAATAAAAATGGAAATTATAGAAGCTCAAATTGGAGCACAAATATACATATACATAACACACATTATTCATAGGCTAAGTTGGAGCACTTCCGTATAACTCTAGAAAAAGTTACCTGAGTAAGATGAAGGGATGTTGATTCTCCTCCATAATAGTCATTTCTGTTCATATGCAATACATGTTCGAGATGATTACCAGTGAAAATCTAGACAATACAATTTCAATTAGCTTAAGAAACGATAAAGTGTGAAAAGTGACCTTGAATGAGAAAATTGAATGAGAAATCCATTTATGTATAATCAGAGGCTCAATAAGCACTTACGAAAGAAATGTCAAATTAAACATCCCTCTAAGACACCAAAAGAGCTCTGAAAAAAAATTTAAAAAAAATGCATAAGCAATAATTAGAGTAGGCAGGGAAAAAAGACTTTGAAATTGCAATAAAGCACCAATGCATAAGTTCAAATTACATAACCTAGCTTATACATGAACTGCATATAGAGTACAAGTGAAAAATAATGGAATGTTATTTGTCTCCACAAACAAGGCATGAAGTTCATGGGTGATATACAATGTTGAGGAAAAGGAAAGTAAAACAATTGATATAGTTACTTACTTGTAAATTGTTAAATATGGTATTGAATTATCAAAGTTGGCATATTCACCCCTCCTCTAGACACAATTCCTTAGGTGCTTAGAATCTCATAAACTATTATTATAATTGTAACAATTATACACCACTGCTACACAACAAATGCCACGCCTTATTTCGTGATTGGACGCATGACTTAAAGTATTCAAAGAGTATATGCTACTTCAAAAGTTCATAATAATTATTATGGACACATTAGAAAGTGCCCCATTTGTGAGTACGCGTGTATCAGTATTCAATATGGACACAAGTCCTTTCTTGAAGTATATATGTTTCATTTGATATATCACCAAAAAGAAAAAAAAAAAAAAAACATAATGGTCTATCAAAGCTCAAAGTCTAAGTAGGCCACTTATCACTTCATGCCAAGGTCCACATTCACTCAATCGCATGTTTGGATCTGTTTCTTGCAAGGGAGAAAAAAAAAAATATATATATATATATATAGCTTAAGCTTCTAACCATGGAAATTATAGGGTTGACCAAACTGGTAAGAGTTAAATACTATAGGTTATATATATATATATATGTATATATTTATCAATCAATAGAAGAGTATTTACAATATGAAGCAAATTAGCCCAATGAAAAGCCCCATAATGGACAAAGAAACAACCAACCCAACAACCAATAGAAGAGTATTTACAATATGAAGCAAATTAGCCCAATTAAAAGTAAAACATTTTATTTTTTTTTTTTTGAAAAAAAAAAAAACTAAAATCTAACTTCATTGAATAGATCCTCTCTAAAACATGAAATCAATCAACCAAAATATTATCTAGAGCATACCGTAATCAGGTCGAATAGATAAATCAAAGGAAGAAACTATCGGGCGCTGCTGAATTCAGACAATGAGGCTTGACGAAGAGGAGGCCGACGTTGCTGCTGCTCCGACGCTGCTCCTCCTCCGACGACGACGACGCTGCTCCGACGCTGCTCCTCCGTCGCTCGCCGTCGATCGAGAGAGAGAGATAGAGGGGGGTAAGAAGAGATTAGGGCTTTTTGGGTTTGAGATTGGGGATTTTTGAGGGGAGCGGGGGTTAGGGATTTTTGGGTTTGAGATTGGGGATTTCGGGGGGGCGGGGTAGGGATCTTTGGGTTTGGGGTTTGAGATTGGAGATTTGGGGGGCGGGAATGGGAAAAAAAAAGGGGTGAGGATAAAAAATAAGAAGAGTATTTTTTTTAAGTCACAAATGAAATTTAAATAATAAAATAATATTGTTAAAATTTTTTTTTTTGTGACGGGTTGTCGTCGTCAAAAAAAATTATTTTTTATTAAAATATATATATTTTTGTAGTTAATGAATTTTTTTTAATTTTTTTTAAAATTATTAAGATTGAAAATTTATTTGTTTCATTTTTATTTTAATGAAAAAAAAATACTATTATTTTTTATTTGGTAGTAGGGGTAATATTTTAATAAAAAAATATTTTCTATTAAAATAAAAGTTAATTTTCTGTAGTTAATGAAAAATATTTTTCTGCGGCCTATTTTTTTTTGTTACTAAAAATCACGATCTAATTTTTTGTGGTAGAAGAAAATGAGCGGCAATAGTGGTGAAGGTGGTGGATAAGAGATGGTGGTGGTGGTGATGGTGATGGCGAAATAGATTAATGGTAAAGTTGTGGTAATGGTAGTGTAAATGGAGTGACAGGGGTGAATGAGAGGTAATGGTAGTAGTAGTGGCAGTAGTGGTAGTGGTGGTAGTGGAGTGGTGGCGATGGTAGTAGTAATGGTAGTCATAGAGGTGAAGTGGTGACAGTGGAAGTAGTGGTGGTGGTGGAATGGTGTTTGTAGTAGTGGTAAAGGTGGTAGAAGAGATAGGTGGTGAGAGAGATAAATGAGTGAGAGACAGATAGAGGAGAGAGACAGAGTGATGAGCGAGAGAGAGAGAGAGACAAAGTGGTCGCTAAAAGTGCATTTTCTTGTAGTGGATCGATAAATTGAGAGGGAGCTTAGTAAATAGAGAAGACGGAAGTGAGAGAGTAAGCAACGCAAACACAGTAGGAGAGAGAGAGAGTGAGAGAGAGAGAGAGAGAGAGAGAAAGAGATAGAGAGTGAGAGACATAAAATAGACATAGAGAGAAGAGAGATGGACGAGAGAGACAGAGAGAGAGAGAGAAGAGAGATGAGCGAGAGAGACATAAAAAGAAGAGAGATTAACGAGAGAGACAAAGAAAAAGATAGAGAGAAGAGAGATGAGCGAGAGAGATAGAGAAAGATGAGAGATGAGAGAGATAGAGATAAGAGAGATGAGCGAGAGAGATAAAGAGAAGAGAGATGAGCGAAAGAGACAGAGAGAGAAAAGAAATGAGAAAAGAGATGAGAGAAGAGATAGATGAATGAAAGACACAGAGAGAGAGAGAGACAGATAGACAGATAGAGAGAGAGAGAAGAGTGATGAGTGAGAGAGAGAAAGAGAAGAGAGAAATGAAGATGAAAAAATAGATGAAAAGATATAGAGAGAGAGAGAGAAAGAGCAAAAAGAGATAAACGAGAGAGAGACAGAGAGAGATGAGCGAGAGAGCGAGAGAGATAAAGAGAAGAAAGATGGATGAGAGAGACAGACAGATAGACAGAGAAGAGTGATGAGTGATGAGTGAGAGAGAGAAAGAGAAGAGAGACAGAGACACAAAGAGAAAAAAAGAGACAGACAGACAAAGAAGAGTGATGAGTGAGAGAGAGAGAGAGAGATAAGAGAGACGGAGACACATAGAGAAAGAGAGAGACAAACAGACAGAGAAGAGTTATGAGTGAGAGAGAGAAAGAGAAGAGAGACAGAGACAGAGAGAGAGAGATAGAAAGATGAAAAAATGGGTGTGACGGAGATATATGGGTGAGGGAGTGACAGAGAGAGATATCTATGGTTCAATTTTATTTTTTATTGATTTTAGGCATTTGGTGACGAAATTTGGTTTTCCTCTCTAAAAATAATACATTTGGAGATGAAATTATTTCCTCTCTAAATTTTTTTACAATGGTGACGAAAAATTTCGTCTCCAAAATGGCGCCTAATCTTCCGCCAAATTTCCCAAGGGCGGGAAATTGTTTTGTGACGAAAAATAAAATTTAGAGACAAATAAATTTTCGTCACCTATTGTTTTGTTTGATTTTAAGCATTTGGTGACGAAATTTGGTTTTCGTCTCTAAAAATAGTACAATTGGAGACGAAATCTTATTTTCATCACTAAAACATGCATATTTGGAGACGAAATATTTTTTCGTCACACGTTTTCGTCACTATAGACCTTTTTTGTTGTAGTGGCAACTGTCACTGTTGCTGCTAATGTTGGTGGGGATCAGAATCCCAAGGCAACTGGCTTGCCAACCCTTGATGTGACCTCTATAGTTATTAATAATTTATGAGTTCTAATCTAGCTTTTATTTTTGAAAGGGAAAGGGAAAAACATTTTGTGCTGATGGAGATGTTGTCAGTGTGGTTCAATATATGGTTATAAGATGTTTCTTTGTGTGTGTTTTTTTTTTTTGTTTTACAAATCATTCCTTTTCTTTTGCATGTCCTTCAAGAGACAACAAACTTTCTTCTAATTTGAGCTTTCATTTATGGCACAAATGTTATATGTTATCAATTAGTATTGAAATGAAAACTCTTTTAACTTGTGTTAGGACATTGGAGCTTCGCTGCAAAGTTTTACCAAAAACAACTCGGTTTAGATTATCTACTGGCTACTTATAAAAAACCTTTGGTGAGATATATATATATATATATTTTTATAAGTAACTTAAGTTCAATCGGACTTGTTTGATTGCTTGTGTTTTCGATTTCTTTATTTTTATTTATGAAAAGTTTGGAAACACCCATCATTTCATGAGGAGTGCTAGGAACACAGATGTGTTCCATAACAGAATGGAACACAAATGTGAGACAAAATGGTGGCACTCATATGTGGACCCCACCTTTGTCTCACATTTGTGTTTCATTCTGTGAAACACATCTATGTTCCTAAAATTATTGCATTTTCATATAATTTTTATTTTTGTGCGAAAATAGTTTTTAAAAATTTGAAAACAACTTTTTGGATTTCCTCAAAAAGTGGGTTGTTTTTAGAAAATTTTGCCGAAAATAGTTTCCAAAAATAGTTTGCCAAACAAATTTTCTGTGTTTTTTGGAATGAAAACAGAAAAAATGAAATAAAAATACAACCAAACCAGCCCTGGTTTTCCCTTTTTGTCATAGCTAGCTTATTTCGTCTAACTAAAATTGTTATTGAAGGTTTACCTTATTAATGGAATTATAATGGGAGGAGGTGCTGGACTATCCATGTTCGGAACGTTTTGCATTGTCACTGAGCATACTGTATTTATCTACCCTTTATCTTTCATTATGTACGCTCTAGTTAATTGATATGCACATAGATTGATTATTTTCCAATCACATGTTTGTTTGATGCAGTTAAATTTCTTTTTTAACATTTAAATATTTATAGCATTTCATTTTATCGCATTTATCTCCCATAAAAAATGGATGATAGTTAAACACTTTTTTGCAATAGAATAAATTCATCTTTATTCAAATTCTTCAACATAACTTTTGCTATTCCAATTCCACATTCATGTAAATGGAATGTCCTGCAGTCATGTACAACAGATTGTCTATAATTTGAAAATTATGGAATTCAACGTAAGAAATTCTGTTAATTATTTTCTAACTATACTATACTATGTCACACCCTAATATGATTTTAGATGTTTATATGAAAATGAGTCCAAAATGCAAACATAAATGTGACTTAACATATCAGTTTTGAAAAGTAATAAGTCCTCGGAATAAAAGATGAGTCAGCACCTAACTTTGACTTAAGTTGTGGTAGGTCAAAATTGACTCTATATTTGTCTATTCGAATAAAAAAAGGTTGGGTGGTTTGGTTAGAAGTAGTGAAGGGGCTAAGCATCCTACATCATCCAAAACTAGGTAACCTTGTTTCCGAATAAGTTACTTGTCATTTATGGGTTGGGAGCAAAGTTAGAAACAAAATAGTCGGCTTCATTTGTTAGAAAAGAAATGAAAAACTTTGTACCAACACATTGATTTTGCATTGCTATTTGCATCATTTGACAAGGATAAGCCGCTTACTAACAATAGGCCTTGACCTCGATGCTCTTCATTTGAAAATGAGTTTTTTGAATATTTTCTTGAAAACATGAGAAATCATTTTTGGGCTCACTAGCCAAAGCTAAGTTCAAAGTGGAAATTTTGGCTTGATAGTTAGGGGAAAAAATGTGCTTGAGGTAACAATTTTAAGCATAAAATCTAAATCCAAAGGTTTGGAATAATGACAGTTTGTGTATACGACCAAAAATTCAAAAGGTGAGTTAAATCCAAAGGTTCAAAATGGCATTTTCGACAAAGTTCAACGTTCAAAATTATAGTGACTGATGATACAGTTCGTTCACAGTAGATGGACTGGACTGATCCAAGCTCCTCAAGCCCACGTCCGAGTGATGAAGCCCACTGGAAGACCTGCAAACAAGTTCAGCGGGGAACAGGGTAGTCCCCCAGTGAACCCTCCGGCGTGTAAATTAGAAGTGGAAGTAGTGGATATAGATAGAGAGAGAGAGAGAGTTAGAGGAATAGAAAATGCTTAACCTTCTTCTTGCCTTCCATGCTTGCTTATATTCCTTGGTAATCATTTTACTGTCCCTTCCGACGTGCCTCCCTCGCCGAAAGCCTGTGATGTAGCCTACCTTGTTCAGGGTAAGGGACGCTGTTCCGACGGGCAGGTGTTGTCGTAATAAATGTTGTGATGGGCTGCATTAATGGTGATGTATTGTGGCAATAACTTTGCAGATCTTTGTCTGCTGACGTGGCCTGTTCTGCACCTGCCATGTGTCCGAGCATCATTGGCCTTCCCTGCTCAGTTGGCCTCCAGCTGTCTTGGGTTTTACTACCTGGGTTATACAATGGGGTCTAAATGGTGGGCTTGGGTTTGTTCACTGTGGGCTGTGGTCCTTGTGGGCCTATCCGGGCCTATCCATGTCAGTAGTCCCCTATTCCCGAGTGCAGCTTCAGTCCAACGAAGGGAATAGTAATGAGAAAGATGAGTCCGACCGGCAGGGAGAGGCCGACCGCGAGAGTACCGACCGCGAGGGTGGCTGAGCGGAAGAGTCCGACCATGAGGGTAGCCGAGCGGGAGAGGCTGACCATGAGGGTGGCCGAGCGGGAGAGGCCGACCGTGAGGAGTGCCGACCACGAAGGTGGCCGAACGGAGGGGCACGGGGCTCAAAAGGCGGCGTGCCACGTGGTGATTTGAAGTGGAAAAGACAAGGTAAAGGGAGGAGTCAGTGCATCGTGATTATACACGTGGCAGGATCGTGGGGGGGGGGAGTAAGGCGTTGGAGTAAAAATGAAACGATAGGTCATTTTGGGGTTGAAAAGACAGTTTTGGCGGAAGTGGAGTTGTCGCTGCCCACAACAGAGAGGCCGTCTGACGCCAGGCCATGAGAGTTTTCTCTCTATGAGGAAGCCCTAAAGGGTGGGCTAAGGTTGCCACTGCCACAAATAGTGGTGGATGTGCTCAACCATCTGGAGGTAGCACCAGGGCAACTAATGCCCAATGCATGGAAGATCTTACTGGCTTGCGCAAGTGCATGGCCGAAGGCGAATGGAGGGCAGGCCATGACGGTGGACGAGTTCTTCGGCTGCTACAAGGCGTCAGGGCAGCAAGAGACTTGGGTCACTCTTCAGGCGGTGGCAGGGAAGGGTTTGGTAGCGGGGTTGCCAACGTCCATCAAATGTTGGAGGCCACGGTGGTTCTACGTGTCCACCTCTGGAGGGGCTGGTGTGCGCACGGTGTGGAAGGTGCCAACCAGGTCTGTGGAGCGAAAACTGGGGGCGGCGACAGAGGAGAGGGTGAAGAGAGTAAAGGAGTGGAGGGAGAAGGAAAAAACTAAGTGGGATGAGCTCGTTCAGCCATCCGCGCTGTTTGAGGCGGGGTTGGGTCCGAAACCGATCGGGGGGGACCTCGACCGAGCGGAATTGGAAACCAGGAGAAGAGTGCAAGAGGCAGAAGATCAAGCCATCTTGGTGAAAGCTCAAAAGTTCAAAGAGTCGCAAGCCGACCGACCGCCCCAACCAGTTGCGAGGGAGAGGATTCGACCGCGTCCTAAGCCCTTGGGAGAGAAGAACTTGGGCGAGTTTGTGCCGCGACCGCTCCCAAAAGACCCTTTAAAGGAGAGGTCGTTGAAGGAGATGGAGGCGTTGGGCGTAGGGAAGAAGAAGAAGAGGTTGAGACGAAGTGAGGAAGAGCCAGCACAAAAAAGGAGAAAGGAGGTGAGGATGAAAGAGGCCAGCCAGGCCAAATAGGTGGAGGGGGGAAGTGGAGGACACCCCAGAAAGGGTGGTCGTCCCAGAGGTGGTGGACGTATCCTCACAGGTCAGGGAAGTTGTGCCAATGATGGCGGCGATCGGCGTAGGGGTGGGGAGGAGTGTTCCTGGACAAAGGTGGGAGGAACGACCTCAGGGGGGTCTTGCGCCCCAAGAAGGGGGGGTCAATCTGAATACAGCCATCTATCATGCCCGTGCTGTGGCTGGACGGCTGGAGGGAGAAGAAGGCCCAGCCAGGTCTGGAGTAGACCGCTTGGTGAAGATCGTAGAGGAGGCGGCTCTGCGCTCGGCATCAAGATTCGGTGAGGCTGACCTGCTAAGGGGGTTATACTCCGCTCAAATGGAGGTGACTACCTTAGCGGGGGCCCTCCTGAGAACGGCGGGGGCTGCCAAGCTCAAAGCAGATGAGGCCAAGGCCCAGTTGGCGAAGTTAACGAAGGAGAGTGCCGACTGGAAGACTGCCCACACTGAGCTGCAAGCGGTTAAGTTGGAGCTAGAGGACACACACCGCTAGGTTGTGTCGCTCGAGTTCCAACTGGCTGGCGAGCAGAAAAAGTTGGAGGAGTCCAAAAGAGCCTGTGCCATTGTAGTCGAGTGGCATGAAGAGGCCATGAACAGCAATGAAGAGCTGGTCAGGCAAAAAGATGAGGCAGATGTCAAAGTTGAGGCTCTGCAAAAGGAGTTGGAGGGCGAGCGTGCCAAGGCGGTGGAAGAGAAGGAGACGCTTCATAAGGAGTTAGAAGCGGAGAGGGCCAAGGCGACCGCTGAAAAGGAGGTTCTCCAGAAGGAGTTGGAGGCGGAGAGGGCCAGGGCGGCTGCTGAGAAGGTGGCATTGTTGAAAGAGATGGAAGAAGGGAGGGCGAAGGCGGCCACTGAGAGGGCGACCTTGCAAAAAGAGTTGGACGAAGAAAAGGCGAAGGCAGCCTCCGAAAGGGCGGCCTACCCTGATCTGTATGTCGCGGCAGTTGATCAATTCAAGGGGTTCCCTGAGTTTCAAATGGCCGTCGACGCAGCAGTTGCTAGGAGCTTGGCGAGGGAGGAGTCGGCTGGGGCGGGCTCGTCAAGGATGACTGCTGGGGGGAGAACTGAGTCTGAGGTCATTGAGAGCTTCCAGCGGTCAGATTTCTACAAACATGAAATGGCTGGGTACTGGGACAATGGGTGAAAGATGTTGAAACACAGAGCTGAAGAACTGTTCCCAGGCTTAGACCTGAGTAGTGTGACAATTGGGGAAGACGATGTGGCTTAGACCCCCCTGGATGAAGGTGTCGAAGAAGAATATCTTGTATCTAGCGAAGAGGAATGACTGGGGAAGGTGGAGAAGAGCCCCTTTGTGTTTTTTTTTTTTTTTTGAATTGATGTAATGAACTTGTGTACACATTTCTGTGAATAAATAAAGTCGCATTTGTTTCGATCAGTTGATTGTGTTTGCTTGTATATAAGTCAATGAACTATATTTGGGAACTTCTCCATACAGAGGTGTAACAAGAATTCAACGTTGAGGAAAACTAAAAGCTTGCTTAGGCATAGTGAAACTGAACCTGTACAAAAACTTAACGCAGAGTAGGATTGGATTAAGTAACAATTCAATGCGGAGTAGAGCTGGAGTTGTATGAAAATTCAGTGGAATTCAAGGTAGTGTTGAGATTGGACTTGTATAGAATTTCAGTGCGAGGTAAAGTGAGGTACTTCTTAATGGAGAGTAAAATTGGTCTTGAAAAAAAAAACTTCAATACAAAGTAAAGTAAAAGAGCTCCTAAACGTGCAATGTAAGCTAAAACGGGACTTGTATAAAAATTGAATGGATGAGAGTGACCGATAGAAATAAGGTTGTAAGTAACGCATTCTGAACCTGCATTGGTGGCACTCGGTCTGGTTGAGACTTGGGCTGTTTATTATGGCTGAGTCTGTTGAAGAGTTCGGTCTGGCCGAGGGCTTTGGAAGTGCTCAGTCTGGCTGAGGCTTTTGGAGTGCTCGGTCTGGCCGAGGGCTTTGGGAGTGCTCAGTCTGGCTGAGACTTTTGAAGTGCTCGGTCTGGCCGGGGCTTTCGAAGTGCTCAGTCTGGCTGAGGCTTTTGAAGTGCTCAGTCTGGCCGAGTCTTTCGAAGTGCTCGGTCTGGCAGGGGCTTTCGAAGTGCTCAGTCTGGCTGAGGCTTTTGAAGTGCTCGGTCTGGCCGGGGCTTTCGAAGTGCTCAGTCTGGCTGAGGCTTTGGAAGTGCTCGGTCTGGCCGAGGCTTTAGAAGTGCTCGGTCTGGCCGAGGCTTTTAAAGTGCTCAGTCTGGCTGAGGCTTTTGAAGTGCTCGGTCTGGCCGAGGCTTTGGAAGTGCTCGGTCTGGCCGAGGCTCGGTCTGGCCGAGGCTTTTGAAGTGCTCGGTCTGTCCGAGGCTTTGGAAGTGCTCAGTCTGGCTGAGGCTTTTGAAGTGCTCGGTCTGGCCGAGGCTTTTGAAGTGCTCGGTCTGCAAGTAAAAAATGTTATTGAGACGACAGGTGTAGCTGGAAGTGTATTCCAATGATCAAAATTTACATTATGCGTCGAACAGAAAGTACAATAATTGAGCAACACAAGAGCAAAAGCCTATTGAAAGTAGCGTTTCAAATGTTCAGCATTCCATGGGTGGGGAAGGTCTCGACCCTCCATGTCTTGAAGTCGGTAAGTGCCCGGGCGTGGACGGGCTTTCACAATGTAGGGTCCCTCCCATTTGGCTGCCAGTTTTCCCTCAATCGGATTTTTTGTGGCAAGAGTGGCCTCTCTTAAGACAAGATCTCCTACGGCGAATTCCCGTGGTCGGACTTTGCGGTTGTAGTGCGTTCTCATTTTCTATTGGTATGAGGCCAATCTGACTGCAGCGGTCTCCCTGAGCTCTTCAATTAGGTCCAAATCCGCCCGACGGAGCTCTTCAGTGAGCGCTGGATCCGGATGTAGAACTCGTGGAGTAGGCAGACCGATTTCCACTGGAATAACCGCCTCAGCGCCATATGTTAGGCGAAAGGGGGTTTCTCCAGTGGGGGTCCGAGCTGTTGTCCGATAGGCCCAGAGTACATTCGGCAGTTCCTCAGCCCAAAGTCCCTTAGCAGCTTCCAGCTTAGCCTTGATGATCTTCAGAAGAGAACGATTGGTGACCTCAACTTGGCCATTGGCTTGGGGATGGCCAGGGGAGGAGAAACATGGTTGAATCTGGAGATCTGCATAGAACTTTCTGTACTTGGCGTTGTCGAATTGCTTGCCGTTGTCTGACACAATGGCCTGAGGGATGCCAAGCCTGCAAACGATCGATTGCCAGATGAACTTGGTTGTGTTCCGTTCGGTAATGGTGGCTAATTGTTCAGCCTCTACCCACTTGGTGAAGTAGTCAATGGCGACGACTGCGAACTTGGTCTGGCCTCGGCCAGTGGGAAGTGGACCGATCAGGTCGATCCCCCATTTGGCGAATGGATAGGGGCTGCAAAGCGTGATCAACTCTGTAGGCGGGGCATGGGGGATGTTGGCAAAGCGCTGACACTTATCGCACTTGAGGACAAAATCAGTCGCGTCTTGATTAAGAGTTGGCCAAAAGTAACCAGTACGGAGTATTTTGTGTGCTAGGGACCTGCCGCCCGAGTGGTTGCCACAAATTCCCTCATGGATTTCCTGCATGACATAGGTTGCTTGTGTTGAATTGAGGCATCGCAGATATGGTCGTGAAAAACCACGCTTGTACAGGATGCCACCATCGAGAAGATAATTGGACGACCGAGCCCTTACTTTGGCGGCCTGCTGTTTATCACCTGGGAGGGCCCCTGTCGTCAGAAATAGGATGATGTCAGATGCCCAAGGGATGGGTTCAGTCTGGAGGAACTGCACTTCGTGCAGGTCGGGTGTGATGGCCGGATGAGTTAGGTATTCGAGGCGGACTCCATGGCTGAGGTCGGACTGGTCGGCAGAGGCCAACTGAGCCATCTCATCTGCTTTGGAATTTTTCGCCCGAGGTATGTGTTTGATCTGGAAAGTATTGAAGAGGCGAACAAGGGGGAGTGCCATGTCCCTGTAAGCCCGCATTGTGCCATCCTTGGTGTCGAATTCCCCCGTGATCTGACCGACGATGAGCTGGGAGTCACTGAACACGCGGATGTGGCTAACACCAATGTCTTTGGCCAGGCGGAGGCCTGCTATCAACGCTTCATATTCGGCCTCATTGTTGCTGGCCTCAAACAAGAGACGGAGAGCGCATTTGAAATAACCACCTTCAGGGGAGGTGAGGATGAGGCCCGCCCCATTACCTTCCCTCCGGGATGACCCGTCGACGTTAAGAGTCCAAAATTGGGGGTCTTCTGGTTCAGCAGGGGTTGGTGGAGGTGGAGGAGTAGTGGTTGGGGTGGTATTGGTGAATTCCAGGATGAAGTCGGTTACAGCTTGCCCCTTGATTGTTGTGCGAGAGCGGTAGGAGATGTCAAACTGGCTGAGTTCCACTGACCATTGCATAAGTCGGCCAGAAAGCTCTGGCTGCTGGATGATCTTCTTCAGGGGTTGGTCGGTGAGGACCACTATGGAATGGGCCTGGAAGTAAGGACGAAGTCGTCTGGAGGCGGTGACCAAGGCCAGGGACAGCTTTTCTAGCAGTGGGTAATTCTGCTCTGCCCCCTGAGAGCTCGGCTGATGTAGTAGACCGGCCGTTGGACTAAGCCATCTTCCCGTATAAGAGCTGCACTGACAGCGGTGTTCGATACTGCTAAATAGAGGAAGAGGGGCTCACCCGTAATTGCTTGTGAAAGAAGGGGGGATTGGCCATGCATTGCTTCAACTGCTAAAAAGCCTTTTCGGATTCAGCTGTCCATTCAAAAGTTTGCCGAAGAACTTTGAAAAATGGTAGGCACTTATCTGTCGCGCGAGAAATGAAGTGATTGAGAGCCGCCACTCTGCCGGTGAGTCTTTGGACTTCTTTAACAGTTTTGGGTGACTGCATCTCAATCAGGGCCTTGATCTTTTCAGGGTTGGCTTCGATGCCGCACTGACTGACCATAAAACCCAAGAACTTTCCAGATCCTATGCCAAAGGCGCACTTCTCTGGGTTGAGCTTCATCTGATACTTGCGAAGGGTGGCAAAGGTCTCTCGTAGGTCGGTCAGATGGTCAGCGGAGAGTTTGCTTTTGACTAGCATGTCGTCCATATACACTTCCATGTTCCGACCGATTTGATGGTGGAAAACCGCATTGACTAACCGTTGGTAGGTGGCCCCGGCATTCTTCAGTCCGAATGGCATCACACGGTAGTGGTAGGTACCTCGGTCGGTGATGAAGGATGTGTGTTCCCGATCGGATGAGTGCATCATGATTTGGTTGTACCCGGAGAAAGCATCTATGAAGCTGAGCATTTGGTGACCGGCCGTGGCGTCGACCAGCAGATCTATGCGGGGGAGTGGATAGCTATCTTTGGGGCAAGCTCGGTTCAGGTCAGAGTAATCGACGCAGAGACGCCACTTGCCATTGTTCTTGCGAACTAGAACCACATTGGACAGCCACTTAGGATAGTCTACATTTTGGATGAATTGAGCCTCAAGGAGTTTGTCAACTTCTGCGGCTATGAGATTATTACGCTCTGGGTGGAAAATACGCTGCTTTTGACGGTAAGGCCGGAAATGAGGTTCGCTGCTGAGATGGTGAGTTATGAAGGAGGGGTCTATGCCTGGCATGTCTGCATGGGTCCAGGCAAATACGTCATTGTGCTCGGTCAAAAGGGCAGTGAGGTCGGCTTTTGCCTGGGGGCATAGTTGGCTGCCAATCTTAGCAGTTTTTAGTGGATTGGTGGGGTCGATAGGGACTTCGACGAGCTCCTCCACAGGTTCTCCTCTGACCAGCTCGTCTTCATCCCGGACGTCAAGTTCTTCGATGATCATTGCCTCCTTCAGCTTGGCTTCTTTAAGCGAGGCAACATAACACTCCCTGGCCATGGTCTGCTCCCCTCTGACTGTTCCGACCCCGAGATCAGTGGGAAATTTGAGGGCAAGATGATAGGTGGATGTGATGGCTTGGAAAGTGTTGAGGGCGGTTCGGCCAAGGATGATCTTGTAGGCAGATGGGCAATCAACTACAAGGAAGGTGAGCAACTTCGTGGCCTACCGTGGGTATTCGCCGATTGTGATGGGGAGGTCAATGGAACCAATGGAGGTCACACAGTCGCCAGTGAAACCGACCAGGGGGGTTTGGAGTGGAGACAAGCTTTCTTCCCCAATCTTGAGTTGGCGGAAGCAGTTGAGGAAGATGATGTCTGAAGAGCTGCCATTATCGATGAGAACCCGTCTGACCTTGTAGTTGGAGAGGATGGCCGAAATGACAAGGGGGTCATCATGCGGGTAGCGGATGCCTGTACAGTCGGCGTCCGTAAAGGTGATGGGCTCTGTCCACTGTTTAGACTGTTTGGGGGGTCGGCCCACTGTGGCAACTGTTTTGTCTGAGCCCTGCCGTATTTTTCTAAGCTTTGCCCTCTGAGCCGAGCGGGATGGTCCTCTGCAAGCAAGTCCACCTGCAATAACTCTAATTTCACTAACTGGCGGGGGCGGGTGACCTTGTGGCCGAGGTTGTTGCGGAGGTCGATCATGGCCTTGGTTATGTTGGGCTGGCTGCCAGGGCGGGGTGCGCCGGTGGTTATCTCTGTGGGGCTCGGTCCTTTACCTCTGCTGGGGGTGGGTATCTGTGAACCGGCTGAGGCGCCCCTGACGTATGAGGGCCTCCACCTGGTCCTTGAGGTTGATACAGTCATCAGTGTTATGGCCGTGATCCTGGTGAAAGCGGCAGTATCTGGACTGGTCTTTCCGATTGGAGGGGGTTCGGGAAGGTAGTGGCCACTTGAGAGGGTAATCCCGTTGGATCTGATGAAGGACATGTTCCATGGGAGAATTAAGGGGCGTGTACCACTCGAACCGACCGGTCGGTCGAGTTTGTGCCAACCGGTCGGCACGAGGGGGTCGGTCGGTATGGTGGGGTGTTTGGTTGGTGTACTGGGTGCTTCGGGGTTCCGAGTCCTTTCGCTTGTCTTTGGGGGTCGGCTGTTTAGTGAGTGGATCCTGCCGAGCAGCTAGGGAATTTAATTCCTCAGCATTCATGTATTTCTGGGCTTTGGAGAGCAGGGCGGCCATGGAGGTCGGGGGGTTTTTGGAGAGAGAGAAAAGGAAGTCGGACGACCGTAGGCCGGCCATGAAAGCCATGAGGATGACCTTGTCATCGTTTTCCGCCACCTGCAGGGCTTCGGTATTGAAGCGAGTAACGAAGCTGCGCAGTGATTCCCCCTCGGTCTGACGGATGTTGAGTAGTTGGGTGGCCGGGCGTCGTTGGCGCTGAGCTCCGATGAAATGGCTCAAGAAAAAGTCACTGAGATGCTGAAAAGTGGAGACCGAGTCCGGTGGTAACTGGCTAAACCACAGCCGAGCCGACCCCTTCAGTGTCACGGGAAAGGCTCGGCACATGATTTCGTCAGGGAAGGCATGGAGGATCATGAGGGTGCGGTAGGTCTCCAGATGGTCGACCGAGTCAGTTGTGCCATCGAAGGAGTCAATGGTGGGCATTTTGAATTTGGCAGGCAGGGGTTTGTCTCGAATGGAGGCAACAAATGGCGAGTTTGCAATGGTGGAGGGCTTATGCTGGATATTCTGCATAACCCCTTGGAGCTGGAGCTTCATGGCTCGGAGTTCAGCGTCCTAAAGGGGAATGTTGTCACCACCAGAGGGAGACAGGTGTTGGACGCTGCTGGCTTCTCCCTCGGGGGCTGGTGTTACGACCGATGGACGTGGGGGTGGAGGTGGTGGATTTACATGTGGGTGAGGGGGTTGGAAACCTCCCGAGTTGAGTGGGTTGGGTTGTGGGACAATATGGCTCGGAGTTTGTTCTGGATGGGGTGGAATATCTAGAGGCAGTGGTGGAGGAATAGGGAGATTTCTCTAGAGCAGAGCATTTATTAAGGCCTGGTTTTGCTTGGCCATGCGGTTGATGCTGTTGGTAAGCTCAATGAAGTACTGTGGTGGGTTGTTTGGACTGGGAGGGTCGGTCTGATGATCGGCAGCATTATGGTGGGAAGCCATGGATCTAGTCGTGACCATACACTTGACGGGTGAGACGTAAAAGGTTACGGGAACGGGGTCTCCGGCGGCAATGAACACAACTGGCGCACGGACCAACCAGTTCCCACAGACGGTGCCAACTGATGATACAGTTCGTTCACAGTAGATGGACTGGACTGATCCAAGCTCCTCAAGCCCACGTCCGAGTGATGAAGCCCACTGGAAGACCTGCAAACAAGTTCAGCGGGGAACAGGGTAGTCCCCCAGTGAACCCTCCGACGTGTAAATTAGAGCAAAACTATATTGCTGCTGCCACAATGCTTCAAAGTAACAAAGCACAAAGCTACTGCAGCTGCTCCTTCTAACCCAAGCACCAAAAGACACCCCAAACCCTGCTACAATGCACTAAACCTGCTGCTGATGAAGAGCTCTGAATCATAGAACTAGTAGTAGATAGCAGCTGCCAAAATGTGTTACACAGAATACAAACTAGCATCACCAACTGCATAAAACCAGAATACAAATTACCTTGTAAGAAGGCATCCACCATCTTGATGCATCCACCATCTTGGAGCATAGCCCATATCTGAGACAAAATGCCCAACCCATACCAGACATCATCACAGCAGCCGCAATCAAGACACCCAAATTCATCACAGTAGCACAACAGATGCTAGCAGCTGAGTCATAAAACCAGTAGAAAACCAACTAGTAGCCTCAAACTCAGAAGCAGCCTCCTACCATATCATATCTGCATCCACCAACTTGGTGCATACCCACACCATATCTTATGAATCTACTACTCACACCAGACAAGCCAACAGAAGCACAGCCACAGCACACTCCAAACCAGCCAACTGAGTAGACCACCCCCAACCACCAAACCAGAATTATCAACCCAGC